>JAECMU010065156.1:1125-16398 GCA_016106625.1 Dracogyra subfuscus
AACGGTGGGGGGGGGGGGGAGAGGAGGTTTGTTTGAATCCCCGGACTCCCTCTGGTTACAACATTTAAAAACATCTGGTTCTGAAGGTTTAGGTTTGAAGAATTTCACTATATGCAATTCTGAAAGTCATATTTTTGGATGGATGGATGGATGGATGGATGGATGGATGGGATGGATGAACAGAATTATGGATGCACAAATGGATAGACAGATGAATGGATGAATGGATGAATGGATAGATGGATGGAAATTTTTTAAGATGGGTGGATGGATGCATGGATGGATGGACAGATAAATGAATGGATGGAAGGATAGATAGATAGAAAAATATTAAGATGGATAGATGGATGGATGGATGGATAGATGGAGGATGGATGGATGGATTGACAGATAGATGTTTGGATGGATGGATGAATGTATAGATGGATGGATGGACAGATAGATAGATGGATGAATGAATGAATGGATCGATAGATAAATTGACAAATTGACAAATAGATGGGAGGGAGGGAGGGAGGGAGGGAGGGAGGGAAGGAGGGAGGGAGGGAGGGATATATGGATGACCAAAAAGGTGTTTGGATGAACAACTGAACAGAGGGACATATGGATGGATAAACGGATGGATGGAATTGATAGATGAACAAAAGGAGATGTACAGTGGACTCTGGTGAAACCATCATGTAAGTCCCATCCATTGACAACAGCTTGGCTAACATCTGTGTAACCCAGTTCTCAGTGTATACCAGTGCAGTTATTCCGTTTCCTTACATCCCCTGTAGAGTGCCGTTCACTGTATTTCTAAATTTACAACCACCAGTGCAACTGTCGATGTTATCTATCTTTAATAGTGTTGTATTCCAATATCAAAACTGTCTTTATCACTACAACATACTAATGTAATATTACAGTAGTAGGTTGTGTCTTAGAGATATTCAGTTTCCTTACATCCCCTGTAGAGTGCTGTTCACTGTATTTCTAAATTTACAACCACCAGTGCATGTATTGACTTTATCTATCTTTAATAATGTTGTACAGAATTCTAAAAACAAACCTGCCTTTATCTCTACAATATATTAATATAATATTGTAGTAGTAGGTTGTGTCTTACATACTTCCTATCTTTTCCCACTGCACTTACTGCCATATTTTTCTATCTTATCTTCATAAACACATGTGATACAACAAACGTCTTTTATTTACGGGTTTCCCATAAACATAAATAAAACAAGTGACCGGCCTTTACACTATCTATAGCCCCTCACTGGCAGTTCCCCAGGGGTAAAATAAACAGAGCAGAGCTCACTTCCCCATGGTATTAAAGTCTTGTCTTTCCCATAAATAAAACCAGTGGCCAGTGTTTTAACAGATCCTGGTATGAGATCAACACAAGCAGCACAGTGTAAATAGCCACACACAGACACAGGCACTGTGGACCATGTAACTAATGGTGAACCACAACAAAACTGTACTGATTTAGGACAAGGCGTGGCCCAGTGGTACAGTGCTTGTCTGATGTGCGGTTGGTTTGGGATCAATCCCTGTCAGTGGGCTCATTGCCCAATTTCTCATTCCAGCCAGTGCACCACGACTGGTACATCAAAGGCTGTGGTATGTGCTATCCTGCATATGGGATGGTGCATATAAAAGATCCCTTGCTGCTAATCGAAAAGAGTAGCCCATGAAGTGTCTGATGCCATATAACTGTGAATAAAATGTGCTGAGTGCGTTGTCAAATAAAATATTCCTTTCTAAATAAATAAAACATTTCCTTCTTTCTTTCCTTGTACTGAAGGGGCGGGTTGTAGCTCAATGGCAGTTGTATAGGAAGGTGCCTCCCAAAACGGGGGGGGGGGGGGGGCACACTTTTATATACTTTTACACTATTATAAAAGAAATATAAAACAAAATATCTGGAAATTGGGGTACCTCCTTGACACCCACCCCCCACCCCCCAAACACCCACCCCCAGCTTGCTACGTCGGTAAGTGGTAAAGCTGATGCATGGTCGGTCTAGAGTGGATCCCTATGACTGGTATATCAAAGTCTGTGGTATATGCTATCCTGTCTGTGGGATGGTACATATTAAAGACCCCTTACTAGTAATGAAAAATTGTGGTGGGTTTCCTCTCAAAGACTATATGTCACAATTATCAAATAGCCGATGATTAATAAATCAATGTGCTCTAGTAGTGTCGCTAAACAAAAACCCCAACTTTGAACTTATGTCATGCAGCCATTTTGATGCACAGGATTTCCTTGTACAAAGAAACCTATTTAAAAAACACTGTCACATTTTGACAATAGTGTTGTGAATTTTGAAAGTGGTTGGACAATTTACGACCTGCCTGTTGGTCAGTGGGGCATGACTGATGTGTGGTGTGTGGACATGGGGTCACAGACATGGGGTCACAGACATGGGGTCATGCAGTCAGCTGGCCCAGTGTTGCTGCTTTTCACTTGTAGCACTGTGGGTGCACCCTGCGGCCATACATCAAGACTGGCCAACAACTCCCTGACAGACAACCTTGCTCTGTGTAAACACACATATTTGTGACACACACTAAATTATTAAACTGATGGTGTCATCCCAGCTCTATTTTGAGAACTATTTAAAAAAAATTATTTATACTGTTCTCACAATTTATTAATTTGTTGTTCGCTATATTTTTGGTGTTTATCCATCCGTCCATCCATCCTTCTGTCCATCCATCCACAAATGCTCTATTTTTGTTGGTTTGTTTAACGACGCACTCAACACATTTTAATTACGGTTATATCGGCGTCGGACATATGGTTACGTCGAGAAAAAACCCCAGTGGTCAGCTGACGGGGATCGATCCTAGACCGACCGCGCATCAGGCGGGCACTGTACCACTGGGCCACGCTGCCCGCTACAAATGCTCTAACGCACCCATCAATCCACTCATCAATTCATCCATTCATCCATCCAATTATTTATCAAATGATTACTCAATGCAATTCATGAATTCATTAAAAAAACACACCAAAAAACAAAAACAAAAAACACAAGTATATATAGTATATATATATTTTTTTAATTTAAATTTATATACAATTTAATAAATTTAAGACCTTTTCCTTTTCCTATATATGTATTATTCTTACACATTAAAAGAAAAACAGCCATCTATACTCAAATATCTCCCTTCCGCCTACAAAAAAGAAAATGAAAAGCAGGGATTTTTAAAGTTAAAAGACGAAGCCCATGCAAACACCACCTCTTGGTTTCACTATTTTAGATTTTGTCTGCAGTGTGAATTGATAATGGCAGATTGTCAGTTTCTATTATTGTGTATGTTTCATGCAAGTGTTCATTTCAGTTTGGGTTTAAGAGAAAACAGGTGCTCTTGTCAAAATCATCTTGATCCGTTTTTCTAATTTATTAAATCCCAAGAATACAGATTTTTATCTACAGTTTTTTTTTGCTGCGAAAGTCCAGTTGCTTTGTAGATAGGTAGCACTAAGTTAAAATTAATTTCTATTTCAAAGTGATAAGAAACAGATTGTGACAGAAAGGAAATTGAAAACCTCTGTTACTCACAGAAGAAATAGTGTTGAATTTATTGCACTGTACATCTATCCTAATTTAGTGGACATTCAAGACACTTTGCACCAACTGCACATATTTCACTTCATACTTGGATGGATGGATGGATGGATGGATGGATGGATGGATGGATGGATGGAGGGATGGAGGGATGGAAGGAGGGATCATTGATGGATAAAAGGATGGATGGATAAGTGTGTTGATGGATGAACAGAATGATGGATGGATAGATAGATGGATTGATGGATAAAATGGATGAATGGATGGATCATGTAGATGGATGGATGGATGGATGGATGGATGGATGGGTGAATAGGTGGATTTGGATGTACTGGTGCTATATTGAAAACTCATTAACAAAATAACATAAATGGCTCAATCATCCAGGTTTCAGTCATGTTCCGTTTATGTCAGAATAAAATCCAGTTTTTTTAGTTAATGGCAAACAAAAGACAATAATGACCTGTTTATGTCAAAATAACATCCAGTTTTTTCACGAGTTAATGGAAAACAAAAGACTAAAATAGCTACAAATAAAATACCAACAATGGAAGAAGAAAAAAATTGTATCATTAGTAAAAATCGGCATTCCCATAAAGCTACAATGAAAAGTGGAAATGGTTAACCATATGTAATTTATATGTGAACACCAGTGACTGGAAGAATGGTACACGTATAAACCAAAATAGATTCCCTTTGTTATAATGACACAAAAGGAGCAGAATCATATATTAAACATGGACATATTTATTATTACAAACTGTTCAAATACAGTCAAACCTCTGTAAACCAGACACCCATGGGACCAAGTAAAAAGTTGGTTTTAAGGAATATTCAGTTTACAGAGGTTATGTTCTGTAATGATTTTTAAAAACGGAGCGTTAAAAACATCCGTTTTTAAGGGAATTCCAGATTAGAGGGGTTTCACAAAAATATATGCCAAAACTTCTATGATTCTAGAGCTGAACTTGGTTTATACCCATTCACGTTGTCTGTGGTAAAATGAATGTTACATTTTCACTCCCATATCTAATAAAGTTACTAAAGAATTTTTATCAAAAACATTTCCAAGAAAGTCTAAATATTATAAAAAAGACAAATGACACTGGCAAAAAAATGAGAACATATGAAACTCTCAAACAGGAAATATACTTAGAACCATATCTAATTCACTGTTTACACCCAGATCATAGAAAACATTTCTCTAAACTCCGTCTAAGTGACCATAACTTGAAAATTGAAACTGGCAGGCATACAAAACCATATACTCCTCTTGGCCAGCATCTCTGTGATGAATGCAATGTCATTGAAGATAAATTTCATCACATTGTACAATGTAAGAAATATAAGTCTCAACTGTCAAAGTTATTTCATTTTATCTCCAACTACAACCCTTCATTTTTAAATATGACACCCAAAGAGCAGTTTATTTTTATTATGAAAAATCAGGACCCAATCAACATACTGTCATAGGTGTTATTTGTAAGTTGGTTTTCCAATATAATGAATAGATTATAGTTGTGACATACATTTATATCTATACAAAATTATCATCATTAATTGTTTGTTGATACTGCAACTTTTTGATATTATTTTGTGCACTCTGTTCCCATGTGGAATGTTTAAATGCAATAAATTTTATCTTTCATCTTTATCTGTTTATCTTTATCTTTATGTCTTGTTTGTGCATATGTTTTGCATCTAGTTCTGTATGTGGAATGTCTATAAATGCAATAAAGTTTTTATCTTTTATCTTTATCTTTTCAACATCCTCACAAACCAAATTCAATTTCAGCATTTTCTTATAGATACATTAGGAACCTGATTAACTAATGGCAACAATTACCACAACTCATACCAGTATCTTATAAGTTGAAAACAGAGTAACACAAGATCATAAAAAGCCAGAAATCTGTGTTATTCTATTCCTAAAATATTTTTCGGACCCATGTGCAACTTAATCTGCAGTGATGGGCTGGGAATGTAAGTAGCCACAAATGCAGCCAATCACAACATTTGTTAGTTTTACTGCTGATGGCCTGCGCTGTTTATACCTTTCGTAATTGGCCAGAAAACACAGGCAGTAAGCAAGACATGCTGCCCACTGTTGATTGTAATTGGAAAAGGCTGCACTAACTCCTGTGTTTATGTGTTCTCCAATTTACAGCCAACTTTTAAACTGTAATCACGCAATACATCTGCCTCTTAAAACAGTCTGTGTTCCTGGTGCATTCAACTCTGGTCTGCCTCTCTCCAACAAGTCTCGCAGGAGATGTGTATCATGGCACTCTGGGGCTAATGGACAAGTCATAGGTGTTCCCATCTGTTAGGCCAGGTGGCTGGAATCGGCAGACACGAAACATGAAATCAGCAGACACGAGTCTTGAAATCAGCAGACGGGAGTCTTCGAATCAGCAGACGCATGTCTTGACATTGGTAAATAGGAGTCTAGCAACTTCATCAGGGTTTTTTTTGTGAGTTGTTTTTTTTTTTTTTTTAATGAGTTGGTTTGTCTCTGTCCCCCTCCCTCCATACACACCATGTCTCATTTAGTAAGTTCATCACTTCTGAAAACTGATATGTCCTACACTAATGCAATTAGAGAATAATAAGCTGTTGAAAGTGGATAAGTTCAAAAGCGTTCCATTTCCTGGCTGTGCGGAACCAGATCCTACACTGAGAAATGACTGCCAAGCACCAGCTGATCAAAGTGAAATGTTATATTAATAAAATAAGCAATAAAGAAAGACATTTGGTCAATGGATCTTCCACCTATCACATCATTAGGCTTAATTGGTTCACGTCTTAGTGCTGTCACAATGCTTATGGAGTTTGTTTCTGTTTAATGACACCAGTGGTACAAATTGATTTATTTTGACATATAGTGTTGGAGAAGAAACCTGCTATATTTTTCCATTACCTGCAAGGAATCTTATATGCACTTTCACACAGACAGGACAGCACAAAATATGCATTCTTCTTCAAGAAAACAATAAATATAGAGACCAATGCTGTACTGGGCCAATTCATCAACTCAATCCATTGGTAGCAAGGGATATTTTATACGCATTATCCCAATATACCAGTCATGCTTGAAACAAGAAATAGCCCACTGGGTCCATCGACGGGGATTGATCTCAGACCGATCATACATCAAGCGAGTGCTTTACCATTGGGCTACATCCCAGCCTTCAATACTGATAAAAACAACTCAAAGATACATATATGGCCTATTGGAAGTTCTACTTAACATGTTGTTAGTGTGTTCAGAATAACATAAAATATATGCATACATACCAGGTCTGTATCATCAAACCAGTGCACTACAATGGCTGTAGTATGTGCTGAAAGTGTATAGTGGGTTTCCTATGAAGACTATACGTCAGAATTACCAAATGTCTGACATCCAACAGAGACAAGCTATGAGGAATCAAAAGAGAACTGATCAACACACTAAGTTCATCAGGAACATATAAATCCTGATCTAAATAAGAGCTGTAACTAACAGTATTTGAAAGCAGAAGAAGAAGAAGAAGAAGAAATAGTCAATGACAAATTAATCAATGTCTTCTAGCTGATAAGACAAGACAAACTTTAACTTTCAAATGTATCAGACTTACATGATCATGTACAGGTGAGATCACACTGTATACTAGTATCTGTATATCTGTGTATCTGTATATCTGGTATATCTGTGTATCTGTATATCTGTGTATCTGTATATCTGTGTAAGAATTCAACCTACAGGGACCTATCTTGAGTGAATTACACATCATTATGTAACAGCTGGACCAACAGATACTGGTGGAAGACAAAACAAGGATGGTCTGGACAACACTTTGAGTGGTCCACAGACAATAACAAGAAGTCCACATCAAGGGAGATAACCAACAGGGAACTCTTCAGGAATGTCTTCTTCAGCTGGTGAGCCTGAAGGAGGAATTATCAGTTAATTGCAACATTACATAACATAAGAATAATCTGCAAGTTCAAAGGAGTACCAACATTTTCTATTAGTCTTGTCAAATCATCACAGAGGATTTAATGCATTCAAAGCTCATGAAACAGTAAACCATGGTTAATCTGATCAAATGCAAATGCAGTTGTTTGTGTGGATTCTTGCCCCAGGATCCTGTGATTCAAATTCCCTTACAAGTTGAGGATTTACATTCACACAGGGCAGGATCTAGATCATCTGGCAGAGTGCAGTTGGATATCAGACATGTAGTCATTCTGACAGGCTGTCTTCAGGGGAAACCAGTGAAAGTGTTTTATTAGTAGCAAGATATATATTTTTTTCAATATGTACTTTCCCACAGACATGACACCACATACTATGACCTTTGATATACCATGGAACGGGGCTTAATACTTGATCAGTCTTGGATCAATCCCTGTTGGTGGGGCCATTGGGCTATTTCTCATTCCAGACACTGCACCATGACTGGTATATAAAAAGCTGTGGTATGTGCTATCCTGTCTGTGGGATGGTGCATATAAAAGATCCCTTGCTGCTAATTGAAAAGAATAGCCCATGAAGTAGCGACAGCGGGTTTCCTCTCTCAATATCTGTGGGGTTCTTAACCATATGTCTGATGCCATATAACCGTAAATAAATTGTGTTGGGTGCATCGTTAAATAAAACATTTCCTTCCTTTCTTGACAGACCATGGGATCATGGGATGCCAAATCCTACCAGAAAATGGGTCAACCAAGAACCTCAGGCAAATAGTTAAAGTTTGTTTTGTTTAATGACACCACTAGAGAACATTAAATTATTTATCATTGGCTATTGGATGTTAAACATTTATTAATTCTGGCCTGTAGTCTTCAAAGAAAATCCACACCATTTTTCCATTAGGAACAAGAAATCTTTTATATGCACTTACAGTCAGGACAGCACATACCCCGGCCTTTGACATACCAGCTATGGGGCACTGGTTTGGACAGAAAAAAAGAGTCCACTAAGGGGAATCGATCGTGCAACAAGAGAAACTCAGGCCACCCTATATTGAGCAACATTCCTCATCAAATACTTTGGTATAGCAGACATGGGATTAGGTGGAATAAAACCCTCACAGATCCACATAGGGTGATCAATGCTACAACCCATCTCACCTCGGACGAGAACTCTACCACCGAGCTATATCTAAAGCCTTCCAACAGCTGGTAGCATTCAGTGTGCTGGGGTGTGACAAGACATTCCTTTCCTTCATGACACACTAGTGTATAACCTCTGGCAGTCAGTGACCTGATCAATCTCTAGATCTCCATCGTGGGGTTGGCCTTGGTGTTGGTAAGGATATTAAATATTACACAACAGTGTTACCGCATGGACCTAGGTCGTACACTTGTAACCTACAGGATATTGGTGACATCTTACAGGGCAGTGCAATTTCAGGAATGCTCAAACAAGCCTATGGATAGGCCTTACTGGTATACATCTTTCTAAAACTCAAACCTTTATATTTCATGGTTTTGTTCCTTTAAGGCTGGTAGGTACTGGGTTCTCACCCTGGTACCGACTCCCACTTAATGTGCATGCTGTAACCTCACCGTGGTGCAGGGCTGTAACATTCTCTCTAAGAATGGCCAATACAGCACAATTGATACAAATGAAATTTGAATAAAAGTCAGTACCGTATCTAGTTTGATGCCCAATAGCCGATGTATTTTTCGTGCTGGGGTGTCGTTAAACATTCATCCATTCATTCATGTAATGAAATAAGACTTCTTTTTCACTAACCATCAACCAATGTTCTACTCTTATACTGTATTAGCAAGCATCTTCTATATGCATTTTGTAAAACAAATAATATACAGCATAATACAGATAGTACAGCCTTTAATATATAGAGGATATTTAATGTTTTTTTGTCAAATATGATTTATATCTCATCGAGTGAAGTCTGCAATCATATCTCACAAGTTGTACTTGCAAAATAGTTCCAGCTTCTGTACAGTGACGATAGCACTTTCTACAGTGTCATTAACACATTTTATAGTGAAATTTTCACTCTATAATGTGTTAACATCACTGAGTGACTGATAACACTTTTATTTCACTGATATTGTAAGATATTTCACTAAATGTTATATAATAAATAGCAGTACCAGAGTGCTATAACTACTACATGTAGTAGCTGGAATGGTATACATGCCAATAAATATATTCGAGATAGTGAACCTTTAATGAACAACACCTCAGATGAATGTTCTAGCTACAGACCTGTATCTTACTCTTTGTACATACAATACCTGTATCTGTTGAACACACTAAACACTATCAGAAATTAGTATCTTTAAAGTGGACAACTAGCAACTTTAAAAAACACTTGCTTATATAAATCTACCATAAAATCTTTGTCTATCCTTACTCAGTGGTAAGGCACTTGCTTGATGAGTGTTTAGTCTAGGTGGGCCCTTTGGGCTATTTCTCATTCCAGTCAGTGCACCACAACTGGTATATCAAAGGTCATGGTTTGTGGGATGTTGCATATACACATGTAGCAGGTTTCCTTTCAAAGACTATATGTCAAAATTACTAAATGTTAGACATCCAATAGCTGATGATTAAAAATCAATATGCTCTAGTGGTGTCATTAAACAAAACAAACTTTAACTTTCTAAACACCTCAAGTGAATGTTGAAACTACAGAACTATGTACATCTTACTACTTCAACATGCAATACTATGTTTGTTGAATACACAAAACACTAGCATCAACAATTTAACGTTCAACGATCGGCGACTTTAAAAACAATTGCTTAGAAATCTATGAAAACATTTTGTCTGTCCTTGAGTTAGAGCCAGTAGTGTCTAGCCAGTAGCCATTTGGACATGGTATGCAGAAAGCCAGCATGTTTTGCATTCACATCAAAGTGTGTGTTATGACCAGCCATTAATACCAACACTGTGTGCATTCTGTCTCCTAATGAAGCGTGGCTTCTCGCCGCTGTGGCTGTGGTCCTGGTAAACGAGGTTGTGGTCCGTGTCCTGTAAATAACCTCACCCCTGGGGAGTGGGATAAAAGACACAGGTGCGACTGTGTCTACCTGTAGCCAGAGACCGGGTCGCTTCCACCTGTGTGCAAGTGTACAGGGTGACAGTGGTGAGCTGGGCACTGTGCTGTGGACATGATGACAGTGGGTGAGCTGGGTGCTGTGCTGTGTACAGCTAGATAGGAACTATAACCTGTGTTGAGCAGTCCAGATAAAAGGAAAACGGAATGTTTTATTTAATGACACACTCAACACATTTTACACTTACATGGATGACACGGATATTGCGAAAGAAAACCCACTGTCGCCACTTCATATTAAACAAGCAGGATAGCACAAACCATCACCTTTGTTGAACCGGTTATGGATCACTGGTCGGTGCAAGTGGTTTGCGGACCCAGTACCTACCAGCCTGTAGACCGATGGCTTAACCATGATGCCACCGAGGCCGGTCGTCTACATTTTTTTCATTAGCTAAAATTAATCTTTTATATGTAATTTCTCATACAGGACACCGCATACCATGGCCTTTGGTAAATCTATTGTGATGCACTGGAAGAAAACAATAAAAATTTATACCACAAAAATGTAAACTTCATCTGTGTTGTTTTTGCACATACATTTGTACTTTAAAAATGTTTGAATATGTAAAGGCCAAAAAATATATATACAGCATTGGACCAAGAAATAATTATTAAATTACACAAGTTTTAGTTTTTAAATTATTTACATGAAACAATAGCATTTCAGATAGGACAAAAAATGAAGACCCTTGTATGAAATGCCTGTACTATTTTATAAACAACTACGTACATCGTAACTGGAAATTGTTTCAGATAGGACAAAACAGAGACTCTTGTATGAAACGGCTGTACTATTCTCTAAACGACTAGGTACATCCTAACTGGAAATGGTTCGAGATAGGACAAAACAGAGACCCTTGTATGAAATGGCGTACTATTCTCTAAACAACTAGGTACATCCTAACTTGAAATGGTTCCAGATAGGACAAAACAGAGACCCTTGTATGAAACGGCCGTACTATTCTCTAAACGACTAGGTACATCTAACTTGAAATGGTTCCAGATAGGACAAAACAGAGACCCTTGTATGAAATGGCTGTACTATTCTCTAAACGACTAGGTACATCCTGGAAATGTCAGATCTGCCAGTGTAGATGATTGCTATTGCATAGTTGTTTTATTAGTAAGCAATGAGACCACACGACTCGTCTGTCGGTTTGTTTCACTGGAATCACTATGACATTTACAAGTCCAAATCTCTCCAACAGCTGAATGTCACAACTAAAGGCCAAGCAGTTCATGTAACACCAATTTGCCATTAAAATTTCATAATGAAAATATGTCAATTCCCTGGTGTTGGTCTATAAATAGAGCCAATACAAGCAAAACTGTCAATTAGTCTGGCTTCAGTGTGGTCAACTGACCAGCTTGACGGCCCTTGACCACAACAGTGTGTCAAAATGAATTGAGGTTTGCATGTCTCAGTGTCAAAAGAGTGACCCATCTGATAAGGCAGTTCAGCTCAAAACAGGGCCTGTACTTGTAAACTGGGATCAGTTGTTTAGAAGACAGTCACCATCCTAAATCTGGCAAATTTGTATTCTTATTTTTTATTTAGATATTTAATTTAAATGACTTTTTTTTCTTATTCACCAATTTAACACTGTTTGAAGTATAAAATTGGAAAACTAATTGATCCTATTGGTTTGGAAAACAAGTTAATTTTTTTAGCCAATACTGTAATTGGTTGGTCATGTCACACTATCCCATAATAAGATACAGGTACATGTTTTAGGTTTATTTCCAGGTCATTTAGATGGATGCACACTTATACTTATAAAATAATACCTTAAATATTCCTAAATGAAAATAAAAAGTACATTTTAAACAATATAAAAGAGCATTCATTGCAATGGCCAGTGAAATGATTGTATATTTTTATAATGATAAAATAGCGTACTGGTAATTATCCATAATAAAATAAAAGGTACACTTTCAAATATACATCACAGACATATATTTCTCATTCACAGGTTCTGCATATAACTTACTCATCACAGTGAATAAAAGACTACCGTATTTTGCGGAGTATAAGCCGCTACTTTTTAATACTCTGCACTCTCTGCAAGATATGAGCTTAATCCCAGGGAATATAGTTCACTTCCAATCCCACCTGACATTGCATTTATTCCCACAATTCCCATGGTTGATTACAAGTAACTGTGCACTGGTACTCATACACATCTCATACTGGTTACAACCCTGGTGGAATCTCAACTCTACATTTTACATCAAGGAACCAGTCTCAGTTACCAGAACAGAAAGCTAAACTAAATCTTTGAATTATTATTAATTTTTTTTAAAGGAATGATGTGAAACGGAAAAATAACAAGAAAAAACAAACAAGCAAAAAAACAAATAAAAAATAGTTAAAATTCATTATTTCAATGCAGACGGGTTCAATGCAAATAGCCTGAGATATGAGTGAAGATAAACGTAGTTTATTTTAGTAATAGTTACTGTATTTTGGTAAATAGACAATTTTTCAACAATGGTGGATATGATATCTTAAAACCAGGGCCCAAATTCCCAATGATATCTTAGCACTATGATATTGTAAAACTGTCGGAGGATATGGCATGCAATGTTGTGATGTCGTAGCTTAAGGTGGTTTTATAACATCATAGCACAAAGATAGTTTAAAAAATCTCTCGCCTCAGTATGATCGATTTTCTAAAATGTCAGTTGAAACTCTATCTGCCATCATGGAAACCATGTTAAATAATTCATTGAATTTAAAATCTCTAGATCTACATGCACATGAATAATACACATGTACCAACATTTCAGTCTAATCTTAAATAAAAACTTACCCATCTTTACATGAACAAAACTTTCTTTAAAAATGTATTTGTCTACATGTTTTTTTTTATGTCTAGGATATGTTTTACATGATGAATTTTCCAATATTTTGATTTATACAATATGAAGCATTTATCAATATTTTAATTTGTCTCACATGAAGAATTTAGCAATATTTGGATTTGTCTTATGTGAAGCATTTACCAATATATTGGTTTGTCTTATATGCAGAATTTATCAATATTTTAGTTTGTTTTACGTAAAACATTTACCAATATTTTAGTTTGTAATAAAGAATTTACCAAAGTTTGGTCTATCAGACATGAAGAGTTTACCAATATTTTGGTTTATTTAACATGAAGAATTCATCAATATTTTGGTTTGTCTTACATGAAGAATTTACCAATATCTTAATTTATACAGTATGAAGAATTTACCAATATTTTAATTTGTCTCACATGAAGAATTTACCAATATTTTGGTTTATCTGACAGGAAGAATTTATTAATATTTCAGTTTGTTTTACATAAAGAATTAACCAATATTTTAGTTTGCTTTACATAAAGATTTACCAATATTTTGATCTATCTTACATGAAGAATTTACCAATATTTTGGTCTATGTTACATCAAGAATTTACCAATATTTTGGTTTATCTTATGTAAAGAATTCACCAACATTTTGGATCAATTACTTGAAGAAGAATCTGATGCCCTGAACCTCGAACCTCCCAAACGTTTAATACTTTTAAATCCATTAATTGGATAATGGCAATATGAGCCTGGTGCTATTCAGTTCACACTGACAGCACGCCTCAGACGGGGTCAGCCACACTCATTTCACACACCATGTATATCATGTCTGCAGCATATTTCAAACAGAATTACCCAATCAGAGATTATTGTCGTAAATCGTCGGAATCCTGCACTGATCATTACAGCCTTGGTTCAGTGAGCTCCAATGATTGGATACACCCTGTAGCTTACATCAAGACACAGGGCTATAGGTGCACGCCCTCGGTTGATTGGCAGACAATACACGGAGCAGTCTGTCTTGATAAAGGTGGATAATTGAAGTCAAAATTTCTTCACTTCATACAGAAACAGAGGAAAATAAAAATGATTTCTTTTTTATATCTTTTTAATGGATATATGGATGGATGGACACACAGCCAGTTGGATAACTGGAAAGACAGATGGAAGGATGGATGGATAGATGGATGAATGGATTGGGTGGGTGGGTGGACGGATGGATGGATGGATGGACAGACATATAGACTGATGGATGAATGGATGGATGGATGGATGCAGGTAGATGGATAATAAATGGTTTGATGGGTTGACTGGTAAATAAAGCGTCATAATAGATGTCTATTTGGACTGAGCATGTTTTCTGTTGAAACAATAAAGCAAAATGTGCATTCAAAGCGACACATTTTTTCCTGCAGACATAAATTAGGCTCATTTTCTTATCTTAAATGCAAAACACCACCATAAACAAATAGGTGCATTTCTTCACAGTTTTATCCATTTTACTGTTGTCTCTTAGCACTATCAGCGAATCTTGACATTAAACCCTTCTGGCACACAGGAGTGCTGTCTGTTAGCATGGAGGGAGATACCAACAACAGATGCTGTATCCTGCCTTGGTGCAGCTTCTTAATTTCCTCCCGAGAACCTGCCTACCACTAGCAGGAAACTGCACCAATACATTGCAATCAACATATAAATACTGTACATGTATATATGCCTGCCAAAATTCTAACTAACCACCACAAAACTATCAAACTCAATTTTAACTAGGTTTAATTAAAAAAAA
>JAECMU010065190.1:1460-12131 GCA_016106625.1 Dracogyra subfuscus
CTCTCTCTCTCTCTCTCTCTCTCTCTCTCTCTCTCTCTCTCTCTCTCTCTCTCTCTCTCTCTCTCTCTCTCTCTCTCTCTCTCTCTCTCTCTCTCAGTTTCATCGTGCCCGGAAACCGTATGACATATCACATTTTTATCAATACAGTCTACATCCATCAACATGACAGAAATACTTTTCGTTAAAAAGATTATTCTCCGAGATTGACTCGAGTTAGCGGATCGTACTAAGAACGTGGGGATCATTTTGCTACAACAGCCTTCGCATCCTCAATCCACGTGGCGAATGTTATGCGTTCCGCTTTACGCTTAATATCACAAGCAGCTTTTTCTAGATGTTAGATAAACACGCCAACAAAAATAACAAGCACCTGGGGGATATTTTGCCATTTTAAGGCTAACATGGGACTAAAATACACCACCAGTTAAAGTACATTTGAATGGTTTCTTTCAAAAGAGACGGTTCTTTGCCTCTGTTCGCGATGTTTTTACGAGTGTAAGCTAGTAACACTATTCAGATACAGTTTGAGAAATAAATCTGGCGTGCTGTGTCAGGCAGTAAAGTAAGGTTTCACTGTTAATTATTAAAATGTAGACTGAATGGAAACTTGCGAGAGTTTGATATTATCAAATTATTGGCGGATCCGGGGGGGGGGGGGGGAGGTGTGAGTCAAAACGGTCCCTCATGGCCCTCCCCGTCCGTTTGAAGCGTCCTCCTTTTCATTGATTTTGTTTAATTAATCATCCACAATAAACTACACTGAAAACGTGTCTCTGGGCATCTTTATATTCAAAAGGTTCTGGAGTAGCATGCCTTCCGAACACCCTACATATCTTGCTTCTTTTAGGAACTCGATCATTTGTCTTCAGTGGCAAACGCAAACCAATCTTATTAAAATTAGCTCCACTATTACATGTAATAGTGGAGCTAATGTTAATTAGATTGAACGCAAACTTACCCTTTGTAGAATTTAGGAGCGGGACGTAGCCCAATAGTAAAGTATTCGTTCAATGTGCGGTCTTTCTGGGATCGATCCTCGTCGGTGAGCGCATTGGGCTATTTCTTGTTCCAGCCAGTGCACAACGACTGGCATATCAAAGGTCGTGGTATGTACTATCCTGTCTGTGGGATGGTGCATATAAAAGATCCCTTGCTGCTAATAGAAAAGAGTATCCCATGAAGTGGCGACAGCGGGTCTCCTCTCTCAATCTATGTGGTCCTTAACCTTGTGTCCGACGTCACATAACCGTAAATAAAATGTGTTAAGTGCGTCGTTAAATAAAACATTATCTTCCTTCCTTTGTAGAATTTTATAACCACACGATGGTTAATTAATCAATATGCTCTAGCGGTGCCGTTAAGCGAAACACTTTAACTGTATGTCATGGCAGGTTCAAGCAGGCTGTCATGGGCTGATACCTCAGCTATCTAGGTTGTCTGTCCAAGCTAGTGAGAGAAAACTCAGTCTAGATAGTGGTCTTACTTGTTTGGAAACTTAGGACCTACTTGCCCCCTCCTGTTCCGGAAGTAGTCACTGGCGATGCCAGAGGCTAAGTCCGGGGTGGGCGCTTGGGATATGGGCACGTAAACAGAGTTCCCTTCCCTTCCCTACCTGCTTAACTGATTGAATCACGTACATGTATGATCGCTTTAGTTTAGTTAAACTGACATCGGGATTATTTCTGTATGGCAGCCAGTACTAGGATGCGAACCCAGTACCTTGTCCAATGGAAGAAGTAAGACTATTTATTTTATTTAACGGCTCTCCTCACATTTTAATTCTCGATAAAGGACCACACAGATAATGAAAGAGGAAACCAGCTGCCGCCACACAGTGGGCTACTCTTTCCGACTACCAGCAAGGCATCTTTTATATGCACCATCCAGGACAGTACATACCATGGTCTTTGTTACACTAGTTTGCTTAATCACCACGTCTTCTAAGATAGTGATCGGATGACACATACTATCATTGGCGTACAGGCTTCCAATTTTTTGTAAGAGGGTGGATAATGTTTTCCAGAATTAAACGAAAATGCCCGAATTGGAACAACAACGTTTACTTATATTTACATTATTCTCAAACAATTATATAGAGTTGCAATCGAATCACTACACATGGATTACAACTAATACTGTAGGTAGAATGATGTTTGATATACAAATCGTATGGTATCGGCAAAGACTGGCCGTACTTATCCATCCAAGTGCTACTGAACCATACGTTAATTTTGATATTTGTATTGACTTCAATGTTTGTGGCGTTTCTTGTCCTTCACACATCACTGATAAATGCGAGTTTATGGGATGTTTTTGAGCTTGGTTTAAAAGGTTTCACGTGGCGTTAATTGAGCGTGGGCAGTAATTATCTTCACTTACAATATCCACAGCATTCCTGCCTGTTGCCACTTCCAAACGATACAGTTCTCTGCATTATTGTCATTTACCGTAAATCCTTCAACAGATGTGTTGTATATGCGTCTAATAATGAACAATATTATATTATATTATATTACATAACTAAGAATAAATTATATTAAAATTATGTTAACTCTAATAAGAATTACAATTGCCAAAATTGTAAGGTATATTAGCTGTGGGGAATACTTATATGATAATAGTGAATTGATTGGACAAACATTACAACCGGTAGTTCAGTATTACAATAGGTTTTATGACCACCAACGATTTTGAAGAACGATTGGGATCACAAGTGAAATTTGAAAGTTGCGGGGTTTTTTAATCAGTAGTGGATGATTCAATCGACGAGACATACTGAGTATGAGTCTCCCAATGGCCATTTGAGATAGTCTGTTCTACTCCTCTTGCAGCGCCTGGCCAAGTTCCGCTAACGTGGTCGGCGGTCTCTGACGTGACGCACATATCTCCCTATCATGTCCCAGACGTGTTCAATGGGGGGATGGTCTGCTGTGTTGCTAGAGGTGAACACTGACGGTTCGTGCACGGTGAGCACGGGCATTGTCGTCCTGAAAAGTATAATTAATTCATAAAAATAGAATGCTCCTGCGCCTTGGTGCAGCCAGACTGAGATCAGATCAATTGGTCTATAACTATAACTGGATGTAGACCAATTAATCTGAATTGAATCAGATGTAGACTTGATGGATATTCCCAAGACTCTGAAGACCACAACTAGAAACGATCACTGACAAACAGCTTTTGTGAACGGAGTAGAATGATCGTAGATAGAAGGAAATTTAACAATTACAGCCTCGGTCTTCGTCCAATATCCAGACTGTATAAATCAACGTGTAGTTGATCCGGCTGGCAAATGTGGGTCCGGACCTATATTTAGGGATTTACGGTGTATCTCAGTTCTACAGAATTCATGTAATCTAGAATCGCAATAAGCCAGCAACATAGCTTCTCTTAAACGTAAATCTAACAGGAATTTTTCCCGCAGAGTGTTGGAGTTGGCATAATTGTTCAGATTACAGTCGATATAAAATTGTTACGGTTATAGCCGAAACATTCCAAATATTTGATTACTTGCCTTTGCAAATATTTGATTCCTTTTTTTATTTATTAAAGATGTAAATTGTTTCTCGATTCCACCCCCACCCCCCTCTTCTTCATTAACAAATAAAAAATGTGTCTTTGTAGAAACAAATCTTTTGATATTTTACAAAGAAAAGAAAAGGAAAGAAAATATCTTGTGTAAAAATGTATAATACATCCATGTTTTCTTGGAATGTTATCAGTTTTTCATGGATCAAATATAAACGTCAATTACGTATTAAATATGTAAGAAATTAGATTTTGATTCCTTCTACAATTGTAATAAAAATATACTAGAAAACCTATCTTATATTAGATAGTCATTAGAAACAAATCTTATTCACAATGCGACTTCACAAAAGGATTCAAATTGCTTTTGACTAGTTTATAAATGGTAACTAAGAACAAGAAAGTTTTAAGTCGTTAACCCACGGCACAAAATCAGGTCAAAGGTCAAGCTGTAACAGATTCCGTGGAAAGGAATGTCTGTTATTATGTGTATCCGTCTTGAAGCTGGCTTCCGGTTACAAACACATGTTTGACATTATTTAAACCACTTCACTGCTATTTGTTTGAAAATAGTTATCTAAAGTATAAATACACACAGTCCTGACTTTAGTTATCAGTAAATACACTTGCAGAATTGAAATTACAGCATGAAAAATCACATTCACATCTGCTCAAACTATCAACTTTTTAAAGCGGTCACCTGTCTTAAGAGGCCACATTTTAAAATCGAAATTATCTAAAGCAACAATAACTAACCCGTGATAACAAGACAGCTGTCTTAAAGGACCACGTTTTAGTACTCTTCTGGGTATCTGATTAAGTCATGTTTTAGTACTCTTCTGGGTATCTGATTAAATCACGTTTTAGTACTGTTCTAGGTACCTGATTTAATCATGTTTTAGTACTCTCCTAGGTATCTGATTAAATCACGTTTTAGTACTCTTCTAAGTATCTGATTAAATCACGTTTTAGTACTCTTCTAAGTATTTGATTAAATCACGTTTTAGTACTCTTCTAGGTATCTGATTAGTACTCTTCTGGGTATCTGATTAAATTATGTTTTAGTACTCTTCTAGGTATCTGATTAAATCGCGTTTTAGTAGTACTCTTCTAGGTATCTGATTAAATCACGTTTTAGTAGTACTCTTCTAGGTATCTGATTAAATCACGTTTTAGTACTCTTCTAGGTTTCTGATTAAATCACGTTTAGCACTCTTCTAGGTATCTGATTAAATCACGTTTTAGTACTCTTCTAGGTATCTGATTAAATCACGTTTAGCACTCTTCTAGGTATCTGATTAAATCACGTTTTAGTACTCTTCTAGGTATCTGATTAAATCACGTTTTAGTACTCTTCTGACTAAATCAGGCTTGACTGTACCTGCACGTGTACATAAGGATATGGATATCAGTACCGTAATTCCTATGAAAAGTTTGTTTAAGAACAACACTAGAGCATAATGATTAACCAACCATCGGTTATTGTATGTTAAACACTTGGTATTCTTCAAAGGAAACCCGCTACATTTTTCCTTATGAACAGACAGGACATCACATGTCGTAGGGAACCGATTGGGAAGGGGAAAACACAATCAGAGAATGGGTACCGATGAGCTAGATCCCGCCCCTAAAGACTTCCTACGAGAGCAGAAGACAACAGTACACCTTCTAATAAATAGTTCAAGTTAAATTTTGTTTTGTTTAAAAACACCACTAGAGCACATGGATTTATTAATCATCGATTATTATATGTAAAATATTTTGGTAATTTTGACATAATATTAGAGTTTAAAAAAAGAAGTTTGTTTTGTTTAACGACACCATTAGAGCACATTGATTAATTAATCATCGGCTATTGGATGTCGAACAATTGATAATTCTGACAGGTAGTCATCAGAGGAAATCCGCTACAATCCCCTAATGTATCATGGGATCTTTTATATGCACTTTTCCCACATACAGGATAGCACATACCACGGCTTTTAATATTCCAGTCGTGGTGTACTGGTTGGAACGAGAAATAGCTCAATGAGCCCACCGACGGGACTCGATCCCAAAACGACCGCACATTAAGCGAGCGTTCCCCATCTTACCTTCATTCACCCATCCCACGAACAGGAAAGATATTTATCATCCGTGGATGTCGTGGTGTTAGATAAGATAAAATGTTTCGATCGTGTAACATTAATATAGTAATATTATCGCAAGTCTGACGGTGATTCATGAGTATATGATATGTCGATACCCACTGAATTCACCTTTATGCTGAGATATAAAACTTTTAGAGTCTAAGCTCATTGCTTTGGATCAAACATCGAATCTATTATAGCATTAGTTAAAGGTTTATTTATGTTTTTGTTTAACGACACCACTAGAGCACATTGATATATTAATCGCATATTGCATTAATGTTTGGTTTGGTTTGGTTTGTTTAACGACGCACTCAACACATTTTAATTACAGTTATATCGGCGTCGGACATATGGTTATGTCGAGAAAAAAACCCAGTGGTCAGCTGACGGGGATCGATCCTAGACCGACCGCGCATCAGGCGGGCACTCTACCACTGGGCCATGCTGCCCGCTATATATTGCATTAAAGTCAAAACGTAAAAGGCTTCACAAAACCTTATTCTTCCCGTATTGCTCAGTTTATTTAATAATATACTTGACAATGGTATTTTCACAGATATATGGTGTAAAAGTATTATATGTCCTTCATTCAAATTGGGTAATAAAGAGGATATCAACAATTATAGAAATATATCATTAATTGATACCACATATAAGGTGTTTACTTCTATTTTTAAAAACAATGATGTGATAACAATAATATTATTGACGAATTTCAAGCAGGCTTCAGGCCAGATTATTCTACTGCTGATCATATTTTATTTCACTGCAAACTCTTATGTATAAATATGCCTGGGAAAAAAGGTCGATTTTATTGTCTTTTTGTAGATTTTTCTTAGGCTTTTAATAATGTTAATCATACAATCATTTTAGAAAGTGTTGCTGAAGTTGGATTATGTGGTAAATATTTATCAGTAATTTCATCAATGTATACTAAACTAAGTGACTGTGTAAGAACATCAAATGGCTTATTAGATTATTATCATTATAATACAGACACCCAGTAAGGATGTATATTGAGTCCATAAATGTTTATTATTTTTATAAATAGGCTTAGCGTAAAAACTATGGCAGAGTGTGGTGGACAAAGTGTTTTTATATCAAATGAGTGCAAACCAGTATATGCTCTTATGTTTGCTGATGGTGTGTCAACTGTTTCTGACACTCCTTTACAGCTACAAAAGAACATTAGTGCATTAGAAGTGTTTCATCAACAGTCTTCCCCATCAATATTATACAATGCTACAGACACTGGATGAAGCAGGATGCACCACATGGGTGACATATTAAACATATTCTTTTTAGATCAGGATTTGGCTATATTTGGATAGCTCAGGATGTTTGAGATGTTAAACTGTTACACTGTTTAAAAACGACAACGATTGTTTTATATTCTTCAGCACAATGGGTGTAGTTCTATCACTAATTGTCTGATACTTTTTATTATAAGCATTATAAGTCATTGTTAAATGTAGAACGTTTTCTCACTTATGAAATCCCTGTTTATCTTAAAGTAATATATACAAGATTTAGATGTAGTAACTTTAGACTTGTTGTTGACCAAGGAAGGTATAACAACATAGCCTACACTGAAAGACTGTCCATATTGCCTGGATCATGGATTAAGATATATTGAGGATGAACTCCATATTTTGCTTGTATGTAAGCATTATAATGTATAAGAGATCACCATATTTATAAATTTATAAAATAAATTCATTGCAAACCTTTATAGATATTATGATATCCGAAAATTTGGAAGTATTATTCAATGTATGTCTTTATCTTTATAATGTGCAAAAACTTAGAAATACTTAAATATTTAAATATTTACCTATAGTATACTGTGCAAACACTACTCATTCGCAAATATGTATAACAGTTTCTGACTATATTATGGGCCTATGGCCTTTATACTAAATACAAATTGTCTTGTTGTGTCTTGTCTTGTCTTAAAGTCAAAACTAAAATTTGAGCTCGAGTCCAAATTATTTTTTATAACCTAAGGACTTTGTAATAATCATAATTTTTGTCATGTTTATTTTATTTCAGATTTATACAATCCCAATTTGTTCTCAAATTAGTGTATTCTTCTTTACGGAAACTTTTAACAACTCAATATACTAAATACGCATATTATACCAATAATATAGTTTTTGTTGTTGACAATGTTCCACTTCGAAACTTGCATTCCACGATGCCATATAATTCTAAACTTTATTATTCGAGTAACTGTTTATGTCTCCAACATGTCATTATAAACTATTTTCATACATAAAATCTTGTGTGACAAAGAAGTGCTAAAACGTATACCGTTGAAAGGCCCAGACCTATCGAAGTTGAACGCGTTAATGGAGAAAGCAAAGACACTTCGCATTCCTCACATAATGGCATTCAGTGAACTGAAATCGTACAACTGCTGGCTAATAAACTATTATAATATCATTGGCACATGTTAAATATTGTAAAAAAGAAAAGAAAGGGTGGAGTTAAAGTAGTTTATTTCACTGTAAACTTGGGTGTCATTAGCATATGTTTAAAAAGTAAACTGAATGCCGACATGCACGTCATAAAATGAAGTCCTTTGTAAAAGACAAATATTTTGCATTGCTGTATTTCAGGTTTGGTACTATACAGAATAGAAAGGTTACAGATGCATGTCAAACACATTTTTGTACACGCCTATAAACATATGGACAGAGATAGAATACATGTTTAACAACACACCAGCACGAAAAATACATCGGCTGTTGGGTTCAAACTATGGTACATGTAAAAATAATAACGCACGGACAGTTAATAACTAATGTGAATACTGGATATTAAATAAACAGCCTAAACATACCCAACCCACCCATTCAAAAACAAAACATAAAAAACCTTTTACTCAACAGTAAAACATATATTTTTAATAACTGACAATGGGTTTTTGTAACATGTAAATTAATTAATAAAAATTCGTGTTTTTTTTAAAATAAATATGTTCATATTTATAGATGTATTCAGCATGAACCCGTTTGAACATAGGTATATTTCTTCCGTTACAGCAATTTATATTAAAGTTATACTATTATATTAAATGTTACTGTATGCATTATTTTGTAGTGAAACGATAAATCAATCGACATAATTCATGGACATTTAAACAAGTGGATTTGGACTATTAGTCTGAACTAACATCACATATAACATATTAAAATGTATTACATAACATCATTATTTTTAGAACATATTATATAAATACTAAACCATGTTTCCCCAGTATCGTTATACTGTTTTAAACCAAATTCCTTCAACTTGCTAATGTATCTGGTTTTACACTGTTGGCATTGGGGGTCTGCAGTTTAAAGATTATCACTTTTCCTGAAAGGTATACTAAATATGAAAACCACCAATGAAAACGTTAAAAGAGTCGTAATGAATTAAAACAAATATCACAATGACCTTGACTTTACGAAAAAATGCATGGGTCTAAGGTATGTGCAACTAAAATCTTATATTTGGTGTGAAAGTTGTCACTGAGAAAACGCACGAGCAAAAATATCAAAGAGAATAAAAACTAATAATAAGAGTTTTAAAGCATTGTCATTTTGCCATGTGTAAGA
Source organism: Dracogyra subfuscus (assembly GCA_016106625.1). NCBI lineage: Eukaryota > Metazoa > Mollusca > Gastropoda > Neomphalida > Peltospiridae > Dracogyra > Dracogyra subfuscus. The sequence continues at coordinate 10,726 of JAECMU010065190.1, forward strand.
TGCTGATGTCTGCAAAACTTGCAGATAAACACCATGACTTGTTGAACACTCAGTGTACCAAATTTGAAAATTACATTTGAAAACATTAAATAATTTATGAAAAATTCAACTAAATACTAAATGGTATTGTCTTTGCCTTTTAGTTAGGTTTATGGGACTAGTGTGAGGGTATGAGGAAATCAATGCTTCCAATGATCTGCAGTCCATCAAAGGATTCAAGAATTAAAGGCAAGTAGAGTAACTTCAACTGACGTTTCACTAAGTTTTGAATAACCTAGGCTCACATTGAAGGGCCCGCGGTGTACTATCTCTTAGTGAGGACTTACCAAATATTAAGCCATCCATTCAAAGATTCAAAACTTAGACAATCAAAAAAACAAATGGAGTCATGACCATATCTAAATTTTAACTCAATTTTAACCTGACTTTAATCAAAGTCGCTCAGACATTCAGACAGGCGGAGACCCTGACGGAAAACGTTACACTATTGACTCCATTTGTCTTGATGAAAAGATTCCCGTATTACTCTATCCCGATTCTATTTCACTACCCGCCCCTTTTACTTAGACCCGTTTGGCTAGACACTGGACGCTTGTGTTGAGAAAGCTGTTTGTACCCTCATATAGATTCCCTACATTTGACACCCTGTAGTCGCTGATTTGCAATGCACCAATGAGTCGTTAAACAAACATTCCTTTCCTTTCACATCTACAGTATGTATATGAAAAACGGGCGGTTAGTGAATATGTTAACACAGATTTAATTTGTGAACTGCCTTGCCCTAAGGACATTGATTTGCAGCCCTTTACCTACTTTGAGCCAGCAGACCATTCGGACTCCTATAGAAATTAGTGAACGTATTTGTTACACTCAGCTATTTTGCTCTTCGTCTCCTTCAGTCAAAGTTTTACTAGTCCTAAAACTAAACTCTAAACGCCAGATCCGTAATACATGATCAGGGCCGTATCTGCACAATGTAGTCGAATTGGCATTTGGTAAAATAATGGTTGATTCAGTGCATCTGTATCTAGTGCCTCGTCTATAGGAGGACAGCCACTCCCGAGGAGATCCTTTACTGGAGATTTCATTTACTGTTGTTATTGTCATCAGCATCATCAGTAGTATTCTCGTAAATATCATCATTGTCATCACCGTCGTCATCATCATCATCATACTGGCGTGGCCAGGATTTTATATTGGGTGCCAGGCCATATTGGGGCATGGGGTGAGGCAACCACTATGTATGTACGTATGTGTGTGTGTATGTATGTATGCACGGATGGATGGATGCATGGATGGATGCATGGATGCATGGATGGATACATGGATGGATGGATGATTTATATAATTTAATAGTTTAAGAAAGAAGTTTGATTTGGGGGCATAACAACCGTGCCCTCCCTCCC
>JAECMU010065207.1:767-11600 GCA_016106625.1 Dracogyra subfuscus
CCCCCCCCCCCCCCCCCCGATCACCGAGAAAGCACTTATGATTAATTACAGACCCATTTCTGCTATTAAGGAAAAATGTAGCTGTAGGTTTCCTTGACGACAGTATATGTCAGAATTAACCAAATGTTTGACATCCAATCACTCATTAGCTGACGATTAATAAATCAATGTTCTCTAGTGGTGTCAATAAACAAGACAAACTTAAGAAGTGAATAGCTATCATTATCATTTCATTTTATTTCCCTGCTTATATCCAATGAAGGTTCAAGCATGCTGTCCTGGGCACACATCTCAGCTATCTTGGCTGTCTGTCCAGGACAGTGGGTTAGTTGTTAATTGTTAGTGGTAAGTGAGATTGAAGAGGGTGTTGTGGCCTTAAACCTACCCATTGAGTTTTTAAAACTTGCTCTGTGTAGGACTCTGTACCGGGATGTAAATCCAGTACCTATATGGTACCAGTCTTAAGGTGAATGGTTTTACAAGTTGTGAGCGATTGTGGTCGATTTATGGTATTGATTTACTGTCTCGTTATGGCTGTTGGGGTAAGCTGGTCAGTCCCACAAAACATGTCCATACCTGAGTGAGGTAAACTGGACATTTGCTTAATTTGACACTGCATGCTAAAAGGGACCGTATGTACAGTGGAATCACTGGTGAAATAAAATCAAAGGGAACGTGAGTACGTGTGGTTGGTTAATGACACCTCGGAGACATTTTAAGCTAAGGTTATTTGGTACCTAAAATATGTTTCTGTTGTCGAGACAGAGAGAAAACCTACTGCTGTTATAAAAGCTGTACTAATTAATGCCAGGGGAAAAACGTTAACGACACCACTAGAGCACTTTGCTTAATTAATCATCAGCTTTTGGACCTGCCATGCAGGAATGGGCAGGATTATATTATAGCTCATTGGCAAAGTGCTTGCCTTTGAACTAGTTTGACTGGCCTTGGTGGCGTCGTGGTTAGGCCATCAGTAAAACAGGCTGGTAGGTACTGGGTTTGGATTCCAGTCGAGGCATGGGATTTTTAATCCAGATACCGACTCCAAACCCTGAGTGAGTGCTTCGCAAGGCTCAATGGGTAGATGTAAACCACTTACACTGACCAGTGATCCATAACTGGTTCAACAAAGGCCATGGTTTGTGCTATCCTGCCTGTGGGAAGCACAAATAAAAGATCTCTTGCTGCCAATCGGAAAGGGTAGCCCATGAAGTGGCGACAGCAGGTTTCCTCTCAATAGCTGTGTGGTCCTTAACCATATGTCTGACGCCATATAACCGTAAATAAAATGTGTTGAGTGCATCGTTAAATAAAACATTTCTTTCTTTCTTTTCTTTGAACTAGTTTAACATGCCCCTATACCACTATACCTGATGCATGGCCAATTTAGGATTGATATCGGTTGGTAGGCCTATCGAGGTATTTTTCATTCCAGCCAGTACATGCTCCATAACGGACATATCAAAGGCAGTGGTATGTTTTATCTTTTCTGTAAGATGATGCATATAAAAGTTTCTTTGCTGTGAATTGAAAAGAGTAGCCCATGCATGGCATGGCATGGCATGGTAGTAGGGATTTCTTATTATTTGTTTGAAAAATCCATATGCTGCTAATGAAAAAATGTAGCAGGTTTCCTCTGAATTAAGTCCATTAGAGGCCCAGTGGTAAAGTACTCGCTTCATGGCACGGTCAGTCTGGGATCGATCCTCATCGGTGGGCCCATTGGGCTATTTCTTGTTCCAGCCAGTGCACCATGACTGGTATATATCAAAAGCCGTGGTATGTGCTCTCCTGTCTTTAGGATGGTGTATATAAAAGATCCCTTGCTACTAATGGAAAAATGTAACGGGTTTCCTCTTTGAAACTATATGTCATAATGACCAAATGTTTGACATCCAATAGCCAATGATTAATAAATCAATGTGCTCTAGTGGTGTTGTTAAACAAAAGAAAACCTCCATGTATCTTGTCAACCCTTCTTAGCTATCTGGGGCAGGATTTAGCTCAGTTGTCGCTTGGCGTGCTTGCGTCGCAGGTTCGAACCACCTCAGTGAGTACATTCAACTGATTGGGTGTTTTTTTCCCTTTCCAACAAGTACACCACAACAAGTTGTGGTATGTGCTTTCCTGCCTGTAACAGATTTCCTCTGATAACTACATGTGAGGATTACCAAGTGTTTGACATCCAATAGCTGATGATTAATTAATCAAGGTGATCTATCTAGGCTGTCTGTCCAAAATCGGTGTTAATGGCTAGATGATACATACTGGTAGTGGTTAGTTGACAACATACAAGGAGGTGTGGATTCATGAAAAATAATTCACAAGATCCGTTGTAGCGATTTAATTACTTTCATGTAGGCAATTATACAGGATAGCACATACCCTATCCTTTTCATGTACTAGTCATGAGGTACCTCTCTATCAATAAAACCCAGGAAATTTTCAAGTAGACAGGATAGTACATACCTTGTCCTTTTGATGTACCAGTCATGAGGTATATACCTATATCAATAACACCTAGGAAATTTTCCTGTTAACAGGATAGTACATACCTTGTCCTTTTGATGTACCGGTCATGAGGTATATACCTCAATCAATAAAACCTAGGACATTTTCTGTTAACAGGATAGTACATACCATGTCCTTTTGAGGTACCAGTCATGAGGTGCCAATTGTACAGATTACTGAGCATTAAAACTCATTGTCAGTTGAAGCTTGTACCAGGATATGAACCAGGTAGCTTTAAGGCTTAAGCTCTGAATCACTTGTGCACATGCCAGTTGGTGAGAACATAGCAATTATCACACATGGGTGATAACAATTTTAAGACATATGACTGACTGCCCCTAGGTGATGACCAGGTTTCCACTGTCATACCATATCCAATGGAAAGAAGAAAAAAATCCAAATCGATTTCTCTATTACATGTAAATTAACCTGAAATTGATTTGTGTGTGGTGCAAACTAACTAACTATATGTACAAGTGATAGGGTCATAAGTTCTCAGTTGGAAAAGACATTTAAATTTCTTTTAAACATTACAAAAAAAATCCAAAAACCATTTAGGATATGTGACAAATAGAATGCTACATTATGGGTTAGATGCCATTTATCTTAAAACTCATTTAAAAATGTATCCAATTTTTTTTCACTTACCGGTAGTTGGAAAAGACATTAGAATTAATTTAAAACATTTTTTTTAAGGATATGTAAGAAATAGAATGTTATATTCATGGATGTCTGTTACATACCATTTATCTTAAAACTGGTTTCACAATGTATTCAACATTCTTTCACTTGTTATAGATGTTTTAAAACGACTTGTTATAAGATTAATGATATCTAAATGGCCACTCGTGTAAGCTTCTCTATATAATCCTTATATCAAAGGCCATGGTATGTGCTGTTCTGTGTATGGGATTGTGCATATAAAAGATCCCTTGCCGTTAATTGAAAAGAGTAGCTAGGCATTGAAGTGGCGACAGTGGGTTTCCTCCCTCAATACCCTTAACCGTATGTCCAATGTCATATACATTGTAGCCATAAATAAAATGTGTTGAGTGCATTGTTAAATAAAACATTTACTTCCTTCTTTATATAAGCGGGCAGCATAGCCCAGTGGTAGAGTGCCCGCCTGAAGCACGGTCGGTCTGAGATTGATCCCCGTCAGCTAACCACTGGGTTTTTTTCTCGACATAACCATATGTCTGACACCGATATACCCATAATTAAAAGGTTTTGAGTGCGTCGTTAAACAAAATAAAAATAAAAAACATTCTTCTTTATAATCCCAATATGTTGCTCTGTGTCTGTATTTTCATTTGGTATTTCAGGCCATGCATCCCATTTTGCAGTACCAGTCACAGAATATATTAATAGCTGCTGTCATTGGTTGGTGGAGTGTCTTTATTGGCTAGCTGCCAGGATAATGTTCCATGTTTATTGATTGGTCAACTTCAAAGAGATAATGGCACCTTTCAAATCGTAAATTTCCCATTGTTTCATACTATGGCATTATTGTGAACATTACCATTTTAATCAAAAAATTATTCGTTTTTCCCTCGCAAATTGATTAGTACAATTAACATGGCTTTGTGTATTAGCAAGCAATTTACTTTCCATAAATACAGTGTAATTTAAAAAACATTGTTTAATTTTAAAAATAAAATTCTATTGATGTCGGGTTTTTAAGAAGATTTTCTACTATTATAATTGATCAGTGAAAAAAACGGCTTATATACTTGTTACTAATAGATTAAAATTAACTACCTACTTTGAAAAAACTAGGTTTTTATTATTTTATTTTTTTAAATACGTTTTAAGCAGCTCAATTTACATTGCAGATAAGATCATTTAACATCATTATAATTTATTGGATTTGATTTTTAAAAAAAAATGTATTATACTTATTATAGACTCTTTTTTTTTTTAAGGACGTTCCAAATATATTAAATGTATTAGGGTATATAGAACATCTTTGTTTCTGGTTTCACGTTCCAGCCAGTGCTCCACAACTGGGGTAACAAAGGCCATGGTATGTACTATCCTGTCTGTTTTGTGAGGTGGGAAATACATGTACGTGTAGCCCAGTGATAAAATGCTTACTTGATGCGTGGTCAGTTTGGGATCGATCCCTGTCAGTAGGCCCATTGGGCTATTTTTCGTTCCAGCCAGTGCTGTCTGGTTTATCAAGATGTGGTATGTACTGTCCTGTTTGTGGGATGGTGCATATAAAAGATCCCTTGCTACTAATGAAAAAATATAGCACATTTTCTGTCATAGATTATATCAAAATTATATCCGATAGTCAATCATTAACAAATCAGTGATGTGCTCTAGTGGTGTCGTTAAACAAAACAAAGTAACTTTTTTTCAGTTTTAGTTTTATTACTGGTAGTGCAATCAGTTTTTACTGAACACTGTTAATCATTGTTCTAGGACAATGCCATAGCCAGAAAGTAGAAATAAAAAATAAATGTTTTATTTAACGACGCACTCAACACATTTTATTTATTGTTATATCGTGTCGGACATATGGTTCAGCACCATACAGATATTGAGAGAAGAAACCCACTGTCGCCACTTCATTAGTATCACTTTATGATTAGCAGCAAGAGATCTTTTTATATGAACCATCCCACAGAGAGGATAGCACATACCGTGACCTTTGGTATACCAGTCTTGATGTACTGGCTGGAGTGAGAAATAACCCAAAATGTCCATTGACGGGGAGTGATCCTAGACCGACCGCACATCAGACGAGTGCTTTACCACTGGGCTATGTTCCATTCCCGAATGTCGGAAGTAAAGAACCAACAGTAAAAGCTCTATTTATTTAACAACACCCCAGCACATTGTTTAGTTTGAAGTTATTACAAGAATACCATGGACTTAAAATTATCATATTTGTAAGAATCAAAATTATCTGATATTATATCAGAAACTAATAGAACAGAAATATTTTATTTAAGGATAGACTCAACAAATTTATTTACGATTATATGGCACTGGACATGCAGTTGAGGCTCTAACAGATATTTATGAATGAATGTTTAACGATACCCCAGCACCACGAAAAGTACATCAGCTGTTGGGTGAAACAGATCATGAATGAACGTATAACGACACCCCAGCATGAAAAGTACATCAGCTGTTGGGTGAAACAGATAATGAATGAACGTATAACGACACCCCAGCAAGAAAAGTACATCAGCTGTTAGGCGAAACAGATAATGAATAAACGTATAACGACACCCCAGCATGAAAAATGCATTGGCTGATGGGTGACACAGAAAATAAATGAATGTATAACGACACCCCGGCATGAAAAATACATCAGCTGTTGGGTGAAACAGAAAATGAGACCAGAATTTGTCATCAGTTCACTACTGTTTTTCGATTAGCAGCAAAGAATCTTTTTATATGCAACATCCCACAGACAGGATAACACATACCACAGCCTTTGTTATACGAATGAATGAATGAATGTCTAATGACACCCCAGCATGCAAATATACATTCGGCTGTTTGGTATCAAACTATGATAAATTACACAAGTTGTGGAGACTGGCTGGAGTGGGAAATAAAAAAAAGAAAGAAAGAAATGTTTTATTTAACGACGCACTCAACACATTTTATTTATGGTTATATGGCATCAGACATATGGTTAAGGACCACAGAGATTGAGAGAGGAAACCCGCTGTCGCCACTTCATGGGCTACTCTTTCCGATTAGCAGTAAGGGATCTTTTATATGCACCATCCCACAGACAGGATAGCACATACCACGGCCTTTGATATACCAGTCGTGGTGCACTGGCTGTGATGAGAAATAGGGATTGGGAAATGGTCCATGCAGTGCGTCCACTGACTGGGATCGATCCTAAATCAATCACGCATCATGTATCAGGTGAGAACTTTACTACTGGGCTGCATGTATATGTATGTGTGTCTCAGGCCCCATGTCATAACACTAATCTCTACCGAGTCATATTAAAAACCATTTCATCTTGGCCTATTTGCAAATATGACGGAAGAACGTGTTAAGTAAGGTAGAATAGGAATAAATATTGAGTCAAAAATCTGTTCGATGCACCCACAGCATTCATCAAATTAACCAGAAGCAGTCAAAATGGTAATTTACAAGCAGGGTCATCTGATTGAATCACGGGTTCAGTAATGGGTATGCCCTCCATACCCACAATTGCAATAAAGACTATTTGGGATATAGCACCATTATTCCATTAATGTGGCACCAAGTTCCTGAAAGTCTGTGGAGGGTTCCTGTAAAGTCTGTGGAGGGTTCCTGTAAAGTCTAGTGGGTTCCTGTAGTCTGGTGAGGATTCCTGTAAACTCTGGAGGATTCCTGTAAAGTCTGTGGTGGGTTCCTGTAAAGTCTTTGGAGAGTTCCTGTAAAGTCTGTTGAAGATTCCTGTAAACTCTGTGGAGGGTTCCTGTAAAGTCTGTAGAGGGTTCCTGTAAACTCTGTGGAGGGTTCCTGTAAACTCTGTGGAGGGTTCCTGTAAACTCTGTGAAGGGTTCCTGTAAAGTCTGGAGGAGTTGCTGTAAACTCTGTGGAGGGATCCTGTAAAGTCTGTGGAGGGTTCCTGTAAACTCTGTGGAGGGTTCCTGTAAAGTCTGTGGAGGGTTCCTGTAAAGTCTGGAGGAGTTGCTGTAAACTCTGTGGAGGGTTCCTGTAAACTCTGTGGAGGGTTCCTGTAAAGTCTGGAGGGTTCCTGTAAACTCTGTGGAGGGATCCTGTAAAGTCTGTGGAGGGTTCCTGAGGGTGCACAATCTTCCCAACTCATCCCAGGTGTGCTTTCAATGGGATTCGAGTCAGGCAGTCTTGAAGACCACCCCATGACATTGATGCCCACATTCCTCCGGTAATCCCTTGTCAAGATGGCTGAGTGGGATCTGGTGGTATTATGCCTAAAGATCAGGCCTGGACCATGACCTGTCAATGAAGGACACAAGTTCCTGGGCTAGCACCTGGTTTCGGTATGCAGCAGCGCTGAGGTTATAATGGATGACAAGAAGTCGAGAACGGCCATTCCTACTGTGTCGTCTGCAAACCCTCTGCCTGTCATCAGCAGATATTCGTTAAGTTTGACATGTATTCTTCTAAGGAAACCAGCTACATTGTTCCATTAACAAGGGATCTTTTATATACACAAAATAACCATATGTTTGACAGCAGATGGGGGTGGGACGTAGGTCAGTGGTAAAGCTCTCACTTGATGTGTGGTTGGTTTAGGATCGATCCCCATTGGTGGACCCATTGGGCCATTACTCATTCCAGCTCATTGATTGATTGAATGGATCTTTAACGACACCCCAGCACAAATAATACATCGGCTATTGGGTGTCATACAATGGTAAAAATTAAAAAATAAAAGGTTAGGTTATGACTGGTATATCAAAGGCTGTGGAATGTACTATCCTGTTTGGATGATGCATGTGAAAGATCAGTTACTACCAATGGAAAAATGTGGCACGTTTCCTCTATGTGACTGTGTCGAAATGACCAAATGTTTGACCCGCAATAGCCAATAATTAATAAATCAGTGTGCCCTAGTGGTGTCATTAAACAAAACAAACTTTTCTTCTTTTCTGCACTTGCCAGAATGACATCATTTTGTTGTTTCCTTGTAATTACATTTGAAGCGTTTTGATACAGTCTTTATTATTCATAGAAATAATATTATGGATAATGAAAGAAAAAAAGAAAGAAAGAAATGATTTATTTAATGACGCACTCAACACATTTTATTTACGGTTATATGGCGTCAGACATATGGTTAAGGACCACACAGATTTTGAGAGGAAACCTGCTGTCGCCACTTCATAGGCTACTCTTTCCAATTGGCAGCAAGGGATCTTTTATTTGCGCTTCCCACAGACAGGATAGCACACACCATGGCCTTTGTTGAACCAGTTATGGATCACTGGTCGGTGCAAGTGGTTTACACCTACCCATTGAGCCTTACGGAGCACTCACTCAGGGTTTGGAGTCGGTATCTGGATTAAAAATCCCATGCCTCGACTGGGATCCGAACCCAGTACCTACCAGCCTGTAGACCGATAGCCTAACCACTACGCCACCGAGGCCAGTCCTTATGGATAATGTGGATAATAAACAATTGTAATGATTTTACGAAACAAAATACAAAAATCGTGACACTCGTTTCATAACATCAGTATGACACACGCTCATATACTGTAATAATCTCTATGTATCTCATCACTGCTCTGTGGGTTTTTTTGTGCACGTTCTTGTAAATAGAACAATACACATACCTCTCTCTGTACCACAGTAATTTTTATAGTGTCTCGTCTGCCCGAAGTGAAAACTCAACATATAGGTATTATTATTCCAATATAGTAACGGCGCCCTCTGATGTAGCATGGGTTGCCAGCACTTGGGGCACGGTGTATATTGCACCCCCTAACCAGTGGACTGTTAACACTACCCGAGTCCCTTCCACTAGTTCAGAATTTTGGGATAGCACAAACCATGGCCTTTGTTGAACCAGCTATGGATCACTGGTCGGTGCAAGTGGTTTACACCTACCCACTGAGCCTTGCGGAGCACTCTCTCAGGGTCTGTATCTGAATTAAAAATCTCATGCCTCTACAGGGATCCAAACCCAGTAAATACTAGCCTGTAGACTGGTGGCCTAACCATGTCACCACCAAGGCCTGAAATTGTATGTTCTAATGCATGTACCAGAGTAATTTTTATGACAATGTTAAACAATGTTTTTAATCTGTAAGTAATCTGTACAATACAATATTACCAGTATGGTAGTTAAAATAGTTAAATGAAGGTTACTGCTTGTTGGGTTTCCCTGCAAACTGAATATTACTTGCAATAAATTATTTTGTTTGTTTTGTTTAATGACACCACAAGAGCACATTGATTTATTAATCATCGGTTTTTAGATGTCAAAACATTTGGTAATTTAGTCATAGTTTTAGAGAGGGAACCTGCTATATTTTTCCATTGGTAGCAAGGATCTTTTATATGTACCATCACATAGACAAGATAGTAAATACCATGACTTTGATATACCAGTCGTGATGCACTGGTCGGTACGAGAAATAGCCCTATGGGCCCACCGATGAGGATAGATCCCAAATCGACTGCACATATCAAGTGAGCATTTTGCCACAGGGCCATGTCCGGCAATAAATGATGTATGAATGCTGTGGAATTTTGAAATAGCTCTCTAGATACATTAAAGGGACATTCCCGAGTTTGCTTATTGTTCTAATATTTGTACTAGGTTAAATTTTATTTTATTTCCCAAAACGTTTTTTTTCCATATGTACAAAATTATTTGATGACAGAATCCAATTTGGGCTTCTTACAAATATTAAGATGACCAGAAACACATTGAATATACAAACACTGATATTCTAAACAAGAAAATATATTTAATGTGTAAGTTTAAGGCCCACTGGGCACCACAACTGGTATATCAAAGGCTGTGGTATGTACTACCCTGTCTGTGGAATGGTGCATATAAAAGATCCTTTGCTGTTAATCGAAAAGAGTAGCCCATGAAGTGGTGACAGTGGGTTTCTTCTGTCAATATCTGTGTGGTCCTTAGCCATATGTCCGATGCCATATAACCATAAATAAAATGTGTTGAGTGTCATTAAATAAAACATTTCCTTCCTTCCTTCTGAAAATTAAAAAAACAAACATACCAAACTCCACACTACTTTACTACATTCCTCCTTCTCAACTCTTAATTTCATTCATAGGGATTAAATTGCCATTGAAATATTTTTCCTTTTCAATAGTCATGCACCTTAAGAATTATTATTATTATTATTTTTTTTTTTTATTTATAAATTTAACGACGCGCTCAACACATTATAATGACGGTTATATCGGCGTCGGACATATGGTTATGTCGAGAAAAAACCCAGTGGTCAGCTGACGGGGATCGATCCTAGACCGACCGCGCATCAGGCGGGCACTGTACCACTGGGCTATGCTGCCCGCTGCACCTTAAGAAAGCCAGCATTAAATTTTTTTTTTTTTTTAAATCATTATACATTAACTAATATACATGTACAAACATTGACAATAATTGTAAACAAATTTGCTTTAAGACCATGTACCTTGTATATGTTTATCCCATACGTTTAGCAATAAAATGTATATTATGTCACCCGAAATATAACCCCACAAGCCTTTACAAAATGCCATCACAATACCCTGTCCCTTCCCTTTTCAGCCAAGTCATGTCCCTACATTGCAGCTAGTATATATATCGCATATATCTTTATAAAAATCTAAATTCCATTCTATAAGTGC
>JAECMU010065223.1:0-11512 GCA_016106625.1 Dracogyra subfuscus
CACATTTAATATACAGACATTGATATTCTAAACAAGAAAATATATTTAATATGTAAGTTTAATCGTTGAAATATTTTATTAATCGGAAATATCTTACAATGCAACAAACTCGAGAATTTCCCTTTAAATAATAAAAATATTCCAGGGAATGCCGCTTTAAATATAACATTTCCTTCCTTCAACTTGAAGACACACTCGTCCTATATATCTTACTTTGTCTGATCTATCTGCAAGCCTTAGCCTTAGCAATACGATAAGCATCCTTCCTTCAACTTGAAGACACACTTGTCCTATATATCTTACTTTGTCTGATCTATCTGCAAGCCTTAGCCTTAGCAATACGATAAGCATCCTTCCTTCAACTTCATCCCCGTTATCCGCTATAGGTTCACCATGGTTTACTGAAAAACTTGGGCACTATCGATGTCTTAGGAATAGTTTCGTCTGCAATGTCCTTCAAGACAGAACTAAACAATAAATGAATGCTTATGGACACCCCAGCACAAAAATACACATCAACTATTGAGCGTCATAAATGGTGAATATATGAAAATATGGGGAACAGTATAATATACTATTAAAAAAAAGTAGGGGAACCTGAAATATTAATGTTAACCAACACAACACCTTGTGAAGCGAGATTTGAACAAATCTCATCTTCACGTACTACGTCCAAGTCTCTAAACCTAATAACTCCCGTCCATGTTGGTGTCCTCTACAGTGATTTTACATTTCATATTAACCAATATATCTTTTCGAATTGGCATGATGAAGACGGTGCGGTTGCGAACAAGCTTCATTCTGTCACGCCACCCCTGGGAGAATGGCAGTCATCATACAGGCGGTGCAGAAAGGATGAAGTAGTTTAATACCGTGACCGCATCGGCTAAACATATTTAACGCATTCATTTTTTTAAAAGCACCCTTCTCAGTGTGAACACTGTCCGTGTACCCGGACTGTGCACCAACATTTTGGCGGAATGTGGTGTACCCGGACTGTGCACCACATTTTGGCGGAATGTGGTGTACACGGACTTTGCACCACATTTTGGCGGAATGTGATCATCTCAAGCCGACGAGAAATGATATATTTGGTAACAGAAATGTTTTTAACTCGTTTATATTCCATCCGATGTTAATTGTAAAGTTTTAAAAACATTTTGACTTATATACAAACATTTAAGATTTAACTTGATTTTATATATTGTATTATACTCCCCCCCCCCCCGTTCCTTACACTGTGGTTTTACATAAATATATCTAAATAATATGTTCATATACTTACCATTTGTGACATGGAGATATTACCGCAAGATCTTGTCATTAGATCCTATATTAAGGAACCTTGGCCAGGTTTTACCGGAAATCCCCTTTGACTTTTTAATGAGTCTGAAACCTTGGTGTGGATCGTTTAAAGGGACATTCCTGAGTTTTCTGCAATATTTTAAGATGTTATCGACTAATAAAATATTTCTACGATTAAACTTACACATTAAATATATTTTGTTGTTTAGAATATTACTGGCTCTATATTAAACGTGTTTCTGACGGTTCGAATATTTGTACTAGGTTAATTTTCAATTTATTTCCAATTTTTTTTTTTTTTCGGACGTACGAAATTATTTGAAGACAAAATCCAGTTTGGGCTCCTTACAAATATTAAGACGACCAGAAACACATTGAATATACAGACATTGATATTCTAAACAAGAAAATATATTTAATATGTAAGTTTAATCATAGAAATATTTTATTAGTCGGAAATACCTTACAATGCAACAAACTCGGGAATGTCCCTTCAAGGGCCCGATGAAAAGGTAATGGCATGCTTTTAACCATCAACTATGCCTCCACCCACCACCGAGTCCAACATGGGGACATGATGCTTCGGATAACCAGCAGGCACGCATGCCAGGGATACATGGTTGATATACTTGGGCAGTAATACCCCCTCCCCCCCAATAAATCACCCAAATGACCTTAGCAACCGCCTCAAGAGCAACAAATACAAATGATATATAAACAAAGTTTGTTCTTGACTGTATACACAAAACAATGGTTGTTTGCTCTAGAGCTTGACGTGATCAGTTGACCACCGTCTGGCTGAACTCCAGGCCAAAGGTGTGTGTTACTAGAAAACATACCCATAGATAGCTCCCATCCAGGATCCTTTCATAAAAGCTTTGCAAGTTGTACCTCACGGCCAACAATTAAGGTGTCCCAAAAGGGAAGTTGTTCTGTATTAGCCATTCTCACGGTGATGATGCGAAACCGAATGTGATTCGAACGTTTCGTCACCTTATTATGAAGAGGTCGTAAGTGACATTTTCTAGTTTTTGAGAAAACACGAAAAATGTGTTTCATCTCTTTTGAATAATCAGGTTTATTTTAATATGTAAATGCAATAATGGTTTTAACCTTACCATTCTCAAAATTTCCAAAGGAGATCTGGAGTATAATTACTAACGACCTTTGTATATTTGTTTTGAAACAAAATAAATCAACATTCATCATTTGTCTAATTACTAAATAAATAACACAACACATTCTAAGAAATTTTAAAGGAATAATAGACCAATGACAAAACACATAAGCAAATAAACTATTTAAATCATGTTTTATTTTTGTTTTGAGGGCCCAGTTGTTCAAAGTCCAAGACTTTGATGACATTAAATTTATGAACTTAGTTCTGTGTGAACTTTGGAATCCTGAGTTTTTTGTGTATTTGGGAAATTCTTATACAATAAAACACCGTTATCTTTGGCAGTTTAGCATGATTTCTGGAATCCTCCGCATGCTAAAGAAACTGATACTAATTACTTGTCTACTTCATCTTCTTCTGTTGCATCTGGTTCTGACAATGCATCTCTCACGTTACTATCGGATTTAAGACCCAGGTAAAATCCGTGGTAGAATCGTGGTATAGCTAGAGAGTTGCACAAGAACATCAGGTCATCATACTTAATCCTTGCAATAACTGGTGGTTCACGAAAGAGTAGTTCAAGAGCCACTGTCGCAATGGATGGACGTCCACAGATAGCCTTATTCACGCACAACTGACTGAACTCCCCATCATAGTGTTTGGTGTTTCTGTGAGATAGCGCATCCACTTTATCTTCAACCATTGCACAGTATCTCCATTCATATCCCAATTTCTGTTTCGTATGGTGGACCTTGCTAGGGCCTTGAAATCTAGAAAGTCCTCAGTAGAAAGAATCTTCACAGAGTATGGATCACGCTGCCTAGCCATGGTGACAATGCAATAATAGTCCCCAGGGCTGTAAATATCTTAGTTTTTGACAGCTGTTTCGATGGTCGAGTGTACAGAGTCAACTTCCATCTGTGAATGTCCTGATTCCATATAGATGTGATCGATGCAGGCAATATTCATAGATTGTACTGCGTTAAGGCACATAGATGAAAAGTACTGGTTACGGTTTTGGCCTGAATATGTGTCCGAGAAGAAGATGACACGCTTTACCTGATCCGGGAGGAACTTTATATACTGATGCATACATGTGGCAATTTCACAACTGCCACGTCCTGCTACTCCTTCATGCCACATAAAGCAGTTTACACTGTGGCTGTCAAGATCATATGTTGTTAGATTATACGTAGCAAGCTTTCTTCTGTAAAAGAGAGATGACACATTAAGTTTGGGGCAAAGCAACACTTGTTCCAAATAGAATGTTAGAGAAACAACTTGAGAGTCAGTCTTAGCAAGTATTTTGCATTCATGTTTCACTTGTCGCACTCTGTTCTTTCTGTTATGGTGGGCCTCATAGTCCGCTTGTTTAGCATTCTTTTCATCTACACTAGAATGTTCATATGTAAAGCAGAAACTACAAATGTCTTTCTTTAGTTTATGGAAGAAAATGTTGAACTCGGACACAAGAACCGACCTATAATATGACTCTTTTACATGTTTTGTTTGATCATCTTTAAACTTCACCATATAGAGTGAATGCATTTTCCGTATGTTAAGATCCTTGTCTAGATACTTTCTAGTTGTCCCACTCCTTGCATAATGGGATGCAAGGGCAGGGAAGGAAGCGATGTGAGATTTCACTGCCTATCGAATTGCATCAGGTTTTTTAATACCAGGTGATTTGTTCCTCCCTTCTGTTGCAGACTGGCCCGTTTCTGAACGGTGGCTCATGTATATGTCACTGTTTTCTCTCCAATACCTAGTGTCTTCAGAAATACTGCCTTGCACACTTTAACCCTCCTGTCGTTAACAGTGAAAAAGTAATGCAAAGTATTATTGCGCCTGGTGACTGCCGTTTTCTTCTTGTTGACCTCCTTTATACATACATGGCTGGCTATGTAATCACACTGCCTTTGTCTGTCTCCCATTTGCCAATACGTCTGAAAAATCCTGTCTCTATTATCATCAGGCAAAATATTATTGCATCTGTTAACGCACCTACCACATCGGTGATAGATGATTTTCCTTTGCGGAACCACAGTCCCTTTTCGCGATGTGTATTCTTTACCTTCATTCCTAGCTCTTTTCCTTACACTCTGTTTCCATTCATTTACATTTCGCACTCTTTTTGTGCCACGTCTCTTTAGTTCTACACCATTCACTTCATTCAGCTCTCTGTCATCGTCATCACCTCCATTAGGCTCTGCTTCGTCCCCAACATTCGCTTCTGTTTTGTCATCAAAATTCGGCTCTGGTTCGCCACCAACACCCGATACTCCATCATCTCCAACATTCGGCTCTGATTCGTTCCCAACATTCGGCTGTTCATCAACACCAACATTCGGCTCGGATTCGTTCCCAACATTCGGCTGTTCATCAACACCAACATTCGGCTCGGATTCGTTCCCAACATTCGGCTGTTCATCAACACCAACATTCGGCTCTCCATCATCTCCATCTGCTTCATTCCCAATATTCGGCTCAGTTTTGTCACAAACACCCAGCTCTGCTTCCTGGTCAACATTTGGCTCAGCTTCGCCACCAACACCTGATTCTCCATCATCCCCGTTATTCGGCTCTATTACACCACGATCAACTTGCTGGTCTTCATCAGTGACACCTCTAGCTCTTTCGCTACTAGTTATCGGTATTGTCCTTTCTTTCTGACGAGATTGTGCTTGGACTTTTCTTTTGGTCTTCCTTGGCGTTGACCTGTGGGGCATGTACTTGTCGGACTCTGCAAAGTTGGAACATTTTCAATATTTTAGACAAGGCAAGGGGAGAGGCCATGTTTCTCTAACAAAGAATCCTCTACATTTGTTCATTAGTAGCAATCAATCTTTTATATGTGCGGAAGCTCTCTCTCTCTCTCTCTCTCTCTCTCTCTCTCTCTCTCTCTCTCTCTCTCTCTCTCTCTCTCTCTCTCTCCCTCCGACTGTGACTGACTGACCGGCTGATCGACCAACTAACTGAACGACTCACTCACTCACATACAGATTGACTCAGGGAATAACTGACCAAATGAATGAATGAATGAGTTTGCTGCATTGTAAGATATTTCTGACTATTAAAATATTTCTACGATTAAACGTCTTAATATTGATAAGAAACCCAAACTGGATTTCGTCTTCAAATAATTTCGTACGTACGAAAAAATATGTTTTAGGAAATAAAATGAAAATTAACTTAATAGAAATATTAGAACGATCAGAAACACGTTTAATATACAGCCACTAATATTCTAAACAAGAAAATATATTTAATATGTAAGTTTAATCGTAGAAATATTTTATTATTCGATAACATCTTAAAATATGGCATCAAACTCAGGAATGTCCCTTTAATGTTAATTTTCATGAACTGAAACTAGGGTATGTCCCTTTAAAATGTTGGATAAATACTGATTGTGCATGAAAAAGAAATAAAATAGAACGGTATTTAAATAAAGAGAACTATTAAAAAGACTAACATATTTTACTTGAATACTTGAACATCTGATGAATCCAGCAAGAAGAAAAACCCTAAAACAACGTGAGAGCTTTCTGTTGGAGGACTGCCACTTACCAGGGAATGCTGCCTTTGGATGTAGGAAGACTATACATCATACGTCAGTCTGTACTAGAACTGCCTCAACAATCATACATCACCCACCTGTCTGTACTAGAACTGCTCCAATGACCATACATCATACATCTGTCTGTACTAGAATTGCTCCAACGACCATACATCACCCACCTGTCTGTATCAGAACTACTCCAACGACCATACATCATACATCTGTGTACTAGAACTACTCCAACGACCATACATCATACATCTGTCTGTATTAGAACTGCTCCAACGACCATACATCATACATCTGTCTGTACTAGAACTGCTCCAATGACCATACGTCATACATCTGTCTGTACTAGAACTGCTCCAACGATCATACATCACCCAACTGTCTGTATTAGAACTGCTCCAACGACCATACATCATACATCTGTGTACTAGAACTACTCCAACGACCATATATCATACATCTGTCTGTATTAGAACTGCTCCAACGACCATACATCATACATCTGTCTGTACTAGAACTGCTCCAACGACCATACATCACCCACCTGTCTGTATTAGAACTACTCCAACGACCATACATCATACATCTGTGTACTAGAACTGCTCCAACGACCATATATCATACATCTGTCTGTACTAGAACTGCTCCAACGACCATACATCATACATCTGTCTGTACTGGAACTGCCCCAACGACCATACATATGTCTGTACTAGAACTGCCCCAACGACCATACATCTGTTTATACTAGAACTGCCCCCAACGATCATACATCTGTCTATACTAGAACTGCCCAACGACCATACATCTGTCTATACTAGAACTGCCCCAACGACCATACATCATATACAATTATCGCCGTCTTAGGTTTTCTCGTATCAATCTCGCAACTCACTCGTACATTGTCGTACAACTGTCGTACTCATTGTCGCATCTTTTCGCGTGTTCTCGAGTGATCTCGCCGTCTCCAAACAACTGCCGAGTGATGGCGACATAGTACGATATAAGACGAGTAATATGACATACTGATACATAGCACGACAACTGTACGATAATGCGTGATTTTTCTACTAGTTTTGTACGAGACATATAAATAGGAGCCGTGTCGTTGTCCCTCATTCAGTTTCCATTCAGAATTTCAGGAAGCAACATCGCATTATACATTATTACTTTGACGGTAATTATTATGGCTCCCACGGAGGGCAAGGACAAGGGTGCATGGAAGAAAAGATCTTGTTTCACTACTAGATTTACACCCCCTCCACCCTCCAGGGAGGGGTCTGATGTGGATGAGGAAGCTGCGGAGGATGGACAGTAGTCACAAGGCAAACGGTCCTGTATCGTCAACGGAGTTTTGAGACTTATGCAGTTTCAAGCAGTCCAACCATCTAAGGAGGGCCCACTATGCAATATCACACGCCAGTACAACATATGCAACAACACATGCCGGAACAGAAGATGCAACAACACATGCCAGCACAACAGATGCAACAACAGATGCCGGCACAACAGATGCAACAACACATTTCACATGATCCTCACCAAGGAACTTACAGACACCTGCAATCCATGAATATACAGCAATCACAGATGAGCCAGAGTGGTGATGGGGGCTTTCAACCTAGTCCTCTTAACACTAGTGGTTGGGATACACCTGCACCTACCCTTGAACAGCCACCAATCATTGTGTCAGATACATTGCAGACATCATCTGTGACACAACAGTCCTCTTCCCAGTTGCCTGCGGATCAAGCACCAGCTCCACAGTATCAACGGTATGATTCACACAGCGATATGCCATGAACTCTTCTTCATCTTTGTTTTGAAGCAGCAGCTTTACAGCCTTAGGAAGAGGCCGGAGGGCAACTGATGTGTGCTAAACTATACATGACCTATTTTAACCTCTTTTTATCCTTGGTAGGGGGGAAATGACCGGGGGAATTGACTGGGGGGGGGGGGGGAGAGAATATCCAGGGGGTAATGCCCCGATACTCTCAGATAGTGGTTGGAGGGCAGAGATGGTTTACGAACTATTTTTCTCGATCTCTTTTTGAATGAACCACTGTAGATTCTGTGTACTGTAGTTATGATACAGGGATCCACTGTCTTTTGGACACTTGATGGCTATGCGTTTCCTATCTAGCGCTCCCAAGGCATGATGAAAGTTCCAACGAGATGAACATTTCTGGGAAACAACGTCCAGCCATTCTTCTCGTGTGGTAGGAGTGGTTATCACTTCGTCTGTAAATTCATCAGCGGTGATCTGACACACTTCCCGTACCACGAGGGAAATGGTATTGTGTGGCACTCTGAACCCATATATGAGGCTCTTGTTGCTTTCTACTGTGGCCATGTGCATGAAGGTGATGTCCAGCTTCAATCCAGGTTTCAGGGGGTCTCTGTACCACGTGTCCTGTTCCAGCATCCTAGGAGTAAGTCTCTGTTCCAGCATCCTAGGAATAAGTCTCTGTTCCAGCATCCTAGGAATAAGTCTCTGTTCCAGCTCTCTGAACATTTCAGGTGGGACTCTAAGGAAGTTGATCAAAGCATCACGGTCTTCAACCTCTAGTTAATACATCAGGCGATCATAGTGCCCATCGTCTTTTCGCCTCATGATCCATGGCCTGACCAAAAGTCTTCCAGGGCCTAACCTCCTTCTCCTCCGTCTCTGCTGGAGCAACTGTGCGAGGCCGAGGTTAATTACAGCAGCATCGTTTCCTCTTAGATTATATGTCACAATTATAAAACGTTTGACATACAAAAACTGAAGATTATTAAATCAATATCTTGTAACACTGATGTCGTTAAATAAAACCAACTTTACCCTTTCCAAACGAAATATTATTTATTTGAATTTGTCGATTTTACCACACGTAAAATTAAAAAAGTGAAAACGGTCATTTTTCACTTTAATATATTTTATTACAAATATATACATTATCAATGTGCTATGCAAACTAAACTGAAAGTTCTACTAACATTTTCTAAAATATTAGTTCTTATATAGGAAGGTACGATTGTCGATAGTACGTTGTCAAGATCAAAACCGAACGTTCTTTATACAGAGCCAAAATTCTCTTTTTTTTTTTTTTTAGACGAACCCTACAATTTCAAATCCGCAAACGTACCTTTTAACTAAAATTGACAACAGGCTATCGTTTGTGGTTTTCCGAGCAATGGCCGCTCAGGCGACGAATCAAGCGTATACTTTTGACGTTCTTCGTTCATAGCGAACACGCACGAATGTTTTAAAAGTGCAGTTGAACTTGTATTTCATATTTGTGCATGGTATTATTATATGGTAACCAGAGAATATAACGTTAATATGCAAGTTTAATCGTAGAAATATTTTACAAGTCGGAAACATCTTACAATGCAGGAAACTATCTATAGCTACAGACTATAGCTCGATTCAATAACGGTTACTACCCAGACGTACGTGCGTTATGAAATGTATGAAAATTCAGGGTTCCAGCTGGAAAATGTTCATTAATAGCCAAAGTTGTAGCCAGATGTTTAATTTCATAGCCACGATATAAATTTTATAGCCAAAAGAGCGGATTGAAAATGTTTATATTTATATTTGTGTAATTTATTCTCAAATTCATGTGGTGTAGTTGTTCACATTTGTGATGAACAAACTATAATTATGAAATAAAAACAACCCGAGGTAAAGTGTATATTTTTAAATTTTATTTGTGTCAGAAAGCTATATTACCTGTGATGGAACATCATATTTCTTGTATACAAAGATCAAACAGGCCCCACACAACAGATTTAGCTTGTGGTAATTTCAAACATTCTCGAAATTCTGCTATCTGTATTTTGTCAATGGCAAAATTGTGATGATGTAATGATATATAGCAATTTTTTTTTTCAAAGATTTATTTAAGTGATGACACAAATTATTTGCATTTGCCTTAATTAGGTCGCGGCTTTGTGTCGTAATCACTTGCGGTCCCGCAACGCTTAGCGTCACCACATGATAAATGTGATTAAAGATCACATATGAACGAGCGTTTAATTTACTAGAACAATGTTTTAAAATTAAACATAAACAATGACAGAAAATGCAAATTATCTTGGTAGATAAAACATAAGAATACAATTCGGTGTGAAACTTAAATAAAACATTGTGGACCCGCATATCTGGCGTTTTAATAGGTTATACCGAGCTTACACAAACTGAAATAAATATATTCATACGAATGAAGTACTCGATCGAACAGAGCCCTGAATGCAGATTTTATTCGTGAGGAATCGTTAACGATTTGATTGGTTCACGATTCACTGCATGCACATTTTATTTTATTAAGGGCAAGGGTTTCGCGGATATATTTTGTTTGGAATGGCGGCGACATTAAATATATATATACATTAGGAAACTAATTTCTGGAAACATTAGTTGAAAAAAATAAAAAGCCATTTTGTATCGCCTGATTGACCAGATTACAGCCAAATTTATGATAATTCGCCAATTGGCGACAATGGCGAACGGCAGCTGGAACCCTGAAATTGCATGCAGCGGTATTAGAAACACCAGGATCACGAACAACATTTCGATGTATGAAAATGGATAATCCTAACAATACAATCTGAATAATGACTTATTTTGATGATTAAAAACGGCTCTATTAGTGAAAAATATGCAGTAATGTTTAACATATTTCATTTCATTTCAATTTATTTTCGTGCTCATATTCAATTAAGGTTTAAGCACGTTGTACTGGGCACGCACCTCAGCTATCTGGTCTGCCTGTGGGTTAGTTGTTAGTGAGAGAGAAGAGACTGTAGTGGTCTTACGTTGAGTCGTTAAAATTCGCTCTGGGTGGGAGCCGGTACCGGGCTGATAACCCTGTACCTATCAGCCTTACATCCGATGGCTTAACCACGACACAACAGAGACAGGTAGTGTTTAACAAACTAAGGTCTGTCACTTTAGTACACATAATCAGGTCTTACCCGGCTCGTGGTCAAACTAGCCAACTACTAATGTATACAACGTGTCTACAACATTTAGCATATGGTCAAACTAACCAAAGCGGGCAGCATAGCCCAGTGGTACAGTGCCCGCCTGATGCGCGGTCGGTCTAGGATCGATCCCCGTCAGCTAACCACTGGGTTTTTTCTCAACATAACCATATGTCCGACGCCGATATAACCGTAATTATAATGTGTTGAGTGCGTCGTTAAACAAACCACAAAAAAACCCTAACCAACTGCTATTGTCTATACAAAGTGGCTACAACATTTAGCATATTGTCAAACTAGCCAACTGCTAATGTATACAACGTGTCTACAACATTTACCATATGGTCAAACTAGCCAGCTGTTATTGTCTATACAAAGTAGCTACAATATTTAGCATATGGTCAAACTAGCCAACTGCTAATGTCTATACACATTGGCTACAACGTTTAACATATGGTCAGACTAGCCAACTAATATCTATACACAGTGGCTACAACATTTAACATAAGGTCCAACTAGCCAACTGCTAATATCTACACACAGTGGCT
>JAECMU010065229.1:0-38834 GCA_016106625.1 Dracogyra subfuscus
AGGATCATTATTACACATGAGACCATCAACACATTATCTCAACATAAACTGTCCCAATATTATGGCAAAGAAAAGAAATATGTATCCATATATACAGCAGGTATCAACACAGTTTAACAGCAAAAAATGTCCCATGGTAAAACAAAGCAACATTTATCCATGGATACAGCAGGTATCAACACAATTAACAACAAAAAGTGTCCAATGGTAAAAGAAAACAACATTTATCCGTATATATAGCAGGTATCAGGTATCAAGACATTATTACAACATATTGTCCAAAGGTAACAGAAACAAAAACATCTATCCAATATGTACAGCATATATCAATATACACATCAGATTATACTTGCAGCAATATACAGCACATCATGTTACAAATACAAACATCAGTTTCCAAGAAAACAAATCCAGTATGTATTGTATCAATGTGTAATAAACCATGGTAAACAAAAACTCTCCACTATAGCTTGTCAAATCATCATTTTCTTGTTTATCAACATAAACCCTGTACTATGACATCAGTGTATCTGATCATGATCAACACAATATCAATCATTGACAATTGGTATCAACTTACTGTACTGACAAAAACCGGAGTCATCCGATGTCCAGCTGACAAAAAGCAATCCCAGAATTCAGTATATATATATACAAAACATCATCGACTCACATCAAATTAATCAAAATCTAGTCGATCATATGAATATCAAAATCTTATCAATCATATGAATTATTGGAATATAGCACAACAAATTCAATCCATGCAGTTTATCATCATCTTTATGCCATCAACTATTCAACGTCCGCCTTCCAAAAAAACAACAAAAACAAAACCAACCCATCCTAAAAAAAGCACCCAAAAGCCCTCCAAATATATAAACAAAGATCAATAAATACA
Source organism: Dracogyra subfuscus (assembly GCA_016106625.1). Classification (NCBI taxonomy): domain Eukaryota; kingdom Metazoa; phylum Mollusca; class Gastropoda; order Neomphalida; family Peltospiridae; genus Dracogyra; species Dracogyra subfuscus. Next base: position 902 of record JAECMU010065229.1, read on the forward strand.
GCTCTGTGCATGATCATATTATGAATATACAACACCTAGATTATCAACTAGTTCCAAGAAAACAAAATATCCTTATGTATTTACTTAACACATCAGGTCATCAACATGTGCACACAGCAAAGAATGTGTCCAACTTTATAACAAAACTACAAAAACAACATAGAAAACATTAATATATAGAAGTCTATTGTTATTTAGCTATATATAATGAAACAAAAGAAATACAAAATTAGTAGTTATGCAGACCATATCAACACCATAGTCATTAAGAGCAGCATCGATCATGCATCAAACAATCAGTGTTCCACTGTGCCCCCAAAATAAAAAAGAGAGAGAGAATAGAATAGAATAGATGTTTAACAACACCCAAGCATGAAAAAAGGGAGAGAATTTATCTTTATAAAGCAAAATATCATCAACATTTATCCTACCACTATCTGTAACAACTCATCAAGTACCAGTGTGAATACTAGTACATGAAGCCATTAATATATCCATGTGAACCTACAGAACCAGAGTTTAACTGTATCATAAGACCTGCTGCCATAAAAATAAGAAACTATAACGGGGAAATATGTCTAATATATAGCAAACATCATTATTATTGTCTAAACAAAATGCAGCAAATAAAATGTAACATTTCCCTAATTTAGCAGAATGATAGGAGTAAAAGTATACAAAATGTAGCATTTTTATATAATAATTTAAGAAATATGAAGACTAGCTACATGTATGTCATAGTTGTCTCAACTCATAATCAGCATAAATTAATGTACAACAAAGAAAATATACCAACTTTTTTTTTTTTTAATATAAAAAATACATGTATGTATATAGAAATTAAAAGAATTCAATGAAATATTAACTGGTTATCAGAAAGGTTTGAACTACATGGAAATATATACACAGATACCATCTACAGGGCTTGAACCTAAGAATTTGTATCCCACAACAATTTAAAACCAAAATTGTTGTGAATAAAATGGCCCACTGACAGTAGTTTAAAGCCGGCCCAACGCATTTGAAAAAAAGGAGAATATTTTTGCAACAAATAAACAAGACTAAAAGGTTATTTTGGTGTATGTAGACCTATTTTAAATGTACTAATGTTATATACTGGCAGCTAATGTCTACCAGGTGCAAACATCATTGAGGAGCTTTACCAGACCTCCAGACCTATGACAATTTATATCTCAACGACAGCAATTGACATTGGTGCCATCGTTAAGTTACGTATTAACCAGTATTAACACACCACAATACTATACACTATATTCAAATACATGTACATATATTCCGACATTTGCGTCAACAAGACACTTGATCATCTCAACTCACATGCATGTATGTACAAGAATCCTGATGTTAGAATCATTCACATTATCACTGACACTAGCAATTACCAAACTCTTTAAGGTGACGTAAATTTAAAAAATACTCTATCCTAAAAATAAGTAAAGTTGAAAGATAAATCAACTGATTATAGTTGTATGCATGTTTATACGAAATCAACAGCAGTATTTGTCTATAAATATGCAATTGACAAATCAAAATATACAGTGCATGCTTATAAGTAACATGCAGAATGCATGTTTACTAGTCACAACCATTGTATGTCAACTATCTTTTTCATGCATATACACATGACACACAGTTACATGTAAATGTAGGAGCTTACATGTATATCCACAATAAAAAAAAATAGTTATAAACAATCCACTGAATTTGAAGTTAGAAAAACAGACATCTATATCAGAACATGTTAATATGAATATATTATGTACAAACAATACTAGTACACCTACATGTAGCTAACTAAAACATACAGCCAGCTTCACCATAGTCTTTAACAAACCGGCAGCATGCACGCACCACTTCAGAAAGGTGTACCACTGTCCAAGAAGATTCACTGAAAATAATGAATGAAATAAACATTAAGCTAAAACATAATAACCTGAAGCATTTTTAACTAGATGTTTTATCAAGTACATAATAGAGTATTTATGTAGGAACATGTTACAGCAACTAACACTGCACTGAAGCTATGGAATGAATGAATGAATGAATGAATGAATGAATCCATGAATGTTTAACGACACCCCAATACGAAAATTACACCAACTGGATGTCAAACATGAAGTGATGAACAACATCAATATAAAACTTCAATAGTTGAAGCTTTAGATTAACATCGTTAGGATTTCTCTTTATACACAGTGGGTTCCACCTAATCGCATACCGGGTAATGGAATATTTTGCCTACTTGCAATATTTGTTGAAACACCATGTTGAATTAAAGAATCTGAAAAAAATTGGCATATTTGCAAAACAAAACAGCAGAAAAGCAATTCAAAATGTGTTTAAATTCAACCAAATAAGTAAAGGATGCCTTTCTTTGATGTCAAAAAGTTTTGTTACTCTTTATAATTAAGGTTGTTTTTTCATGACTTTTCAAGGATCTTTCAGGTCTCAAGACAGCTCTAGTAGTTTAAAATAAATTGTGTAATTGGAATTGGTAATCCACAAAACATTTGCTAAGTCGTCCATCTTTGTTGTGTCACGTGACTCGGCCAGATATTGTATGCGTGTATTACAGACTGTAGTAATTGATAACTCTTGAATTGTTATACATGTGTATGTTGGTTAATTGCTACCCGTCGTGGTTAACTAGCTGGAATGAGAAATAGCCCAAGGGGCCCACTGACGGGAATCAATCCCATCCTGACTGTGCTTTAAGCAAGCACTTTACCACTGGGCTATGTGCCACCCCATTAGCTAATAGATGCACAATAAAAGATTATCTGCAAAGAAGAGAGAGAACTTTGAATTTTGTTGTGAGTAGCTGTGAATGTGAGATCAGTTGATGTTTTCTGCTAGTTGCTAAAATTATTAAAAGACTATACTGCTTGTTGCTAACGTTCGCTAGACTGATTTTGACCCTATACTTCGAGAACCAATCAAATAGTTTGCGAACATTAGTGAAATGTTTGTTGGCTGAACTTGGGGCAGATGAGTCCAATGTATTCACATGTCTGGTTATTTGGTCTATAAACAGTGGTAGCACTGGGCCGAACATGGAAATCATTTTGAATATGGAGGGGGAGGGGAGAGATGGGGTTGCCTACATTTAAGCTCAATTTGAAAATGTTTATTAACAACAAATATAAACAATTTATAGTGTATTTCAGATTATGCATGGCTTCTTTGGTGAGAAACATTTTACTACATAATTCAGAGAGAAAATGATCTTTGAATACTTATAGTCCGTCCTGTAATTTCAGTTTGGTTTAATGTAAGAAGAAAAGTAAAAGTGTTTTGGAAATAACAAAAAACCCAATTATTTTTTATGTGCAATTTAGAAAACAATCGGCTCATCAACAGGGATTGATCCCAGACAGACTGAGTTACGTCTTGCCCCTAGATGAACAGAAACTTTGAAATACCTTCTTTCTTGGAATCCCAATCTTTATTCACTTTTTCCGGAATTTCTGTGCTACTTTTCGTTTTTGAGCTTTGCCTTGCTTGTCAGAACGATACAACAGACTACTACTTGCTTCATCAAGTTTTCTTTTCTTCAGCTTCAAATTAAAATTAAAATAATTTAAATTAACAAATAAATAATAGTAAATAAATAACTACACCATACAAAATATAAAGCAAACATAATCCTATAAATAACCAATTAATTAAGAGATCATAACACATAATCTTGGCAAATATGTCAGAATCATAGCAGTTACAGTGAAAAAAGTAATTAATAACAATAACCACATGTGTATTTTAATATGCCAATAACCACGTGTATTTTAATATGCCTATTTCGAAGAATTAAAAAAAAAAAAAAATTTAATCTCCAAGGTAAAATGACATGAAATAAATGAAATCCTATTTTTCTAACATGCACAACTTTTTAACATTGATTAACTGTTAAAACCAACAAAATGCTAACAACCAAAACTTATTGTATTTTTTAACTACTGGTACCAATGTTAATTTTTTTTAAAAGGAAAAAAAACAAAAAAAACAACAACAACAACATGTTATCAAAATTGATTATTTATGCAACATTATTAAATTTCTTCCAAGATTACTAATGTTCAAAGTTTGTGTTGTTTAATGACACCACTAAAGCACATTGATTAATTAATCATCAGATATTGGATGTTAAAAATGTGGTAATTCTAACTAATAATAATCAGAGGAAACCCTCTACATTTTTCTAACGCAACAAGGAATCTTTTATATGCACTTTTCTAGAGACAGGAAAGCATATTACGGCCTTTGACTAGTTGAACCCAATCAGTTGAATGAATTCACCGAGGTGGTTCAATCTTGTGTGTAAGCACCTCGAGTAAGCACTCAATCGACTGTTTAAATACCGCATGAAGCAAAATGAGTCACCAAAATGACATAAATACCTTTAGGGACATGATATACAGAAAGAAAGAAAGAAATGCTTTATTTAACGATGCATTCAACACATTTTATTTACAGTTATATGGCGTCAGACGTATGGTTAAGGACCACACAGATTTTGAGAGGAAACCTGCTGCCTCCAATTCATGGGTTATTCTTTCCGAATAGCAGCAAGGGATTTTTTATTTGCACTTGCCACAGGCAAGATAGCACAAACCATTGCCTTTGTTGAACCAGTTATGGATCACTGGTCGGTGAAAGTGGTATACACCTACCCATTGAGCCTTGCAGAGCACTCACTCAGGGTCTGGATTAAAAATCCCATGCCTCGACTGGGATCCAAACCCTATACCTACCAGCCTGTAGGCCGATGGCCTAACCACGAACCACAACGCCACCGAGGCTGGTCTGATATACAGAATTATTAATGGTTAGCGACAGGTGTCATGATTACTTGGGAACTGCCATCATTGTTTAAAAGGTGACCACTGGCAGACAGTAGAGGTAAGATCACGTGCCGGTGTAGAAAGTGCTAATTACTACATAAATCCTTCATTTGTTCTTGAATTTGCATCATGTTCTTGAGACAGCATCCGGTGTAGGCAGACTTTTGTTCCTAATAAAGTAATGGTAGCTGAACAGGACTTTAAAACTGTGCCGGTTTACACAGGATGCTGGTTTAGACAGATGCTGGTTTAGACAGATGCTGGTTTGGATGGAGTCCACTGTATATACAGGTTTGTTATTAAAATTAAATGATTAGGTATTTTTTTGGTCCTGTTTGTATACTAAATATTATCTTTCTATCATTTATAAGTGTATGGCATCCAGTGGTGTAAAAAAATCCAAGATTCCAAATTTTGCCACTATAATTGAAAAATGTAGTACGTTTCCTTGCTAAGACCATGGCAAAATTACCAAATGTTTGAACATCCAATAGGCAATGATTAATAAATAAATGTACTCTAGTGGTGTTGGTAAACAAACAAAAAACTTCTATAAGTGTAATTTGTAAATAATCTGGGTGTTAATGGGGAGTTGCCATCATTTATTATTGCAGGCCAACAGATTTGTGCTGTTGGTGGTTCTACGTTCATAGGAAGTATTATTATAATAATATAATAAACAACATTTAGTAATTTTTGTCATTAAAAACAAATATGTTGGACACAAAGTATTACATATGGAGGATATTTCACAATTCTTGAAAATATGGTTTTCACACATCACTGGTTGACATAAAAATCATATTCGGAAAAACACCATGAAATGGTCTATTTAATATATACATATTTCCTAATTTATGACAATATTTTTCGCTTTTTGTTAACATTTTTCGCTTATCCCATCGAAAACATATAACATCATGATATATTTCTTCCTATGGAACTTTTACTTTACCATAGACTTTTAAAAAGAAATTTGATTAAAATTTATCTTTATTAACATTTATTTAACAATACTGCAAACATACCTGACAAAGCGAGTCTCTACAAACTCCCACAAAAACAAAACGAGTCGAACGCCGTTAAATTCTTACCCTTACACTAGATGACACTACATTATGTCATCATTATTTAGCTTCGTATTCAATTCGTTTTAGATATTTTATCGTTATTGCACTACGTATAACTTTTTTTATAGGAACAGTTGTTTAAATTACATTTTAATTTTTCAAATACAATTAGATGCATTGGTAATCATCAAATTTAAATACAAAGAACCGAGATAAAGGGAGATAATTTAATCACGCACTTTTACAAAAAAGTAAATACCACCTATATTTTCACTGTAGCTAAAATACAGTAAAAATAAGACTTTTCACCGAATATGACTTTTATGGTTTCCGTAGATCTATATATTTCACTGCTATGTATATAATAAATATATTTATCTGTCCTTGTAACGGAATAATTTTAGGTTTTTAATTTAGTGTTTATATTAAGTTACCGATTTACTGTATACTCATAATGGCCATAGTTGAGCATTTTGCCAAATGGTAAAAACCTTTTAAAATTCTTGTTTAACTGTTACATAATTCTGAAAAGATCAAATGTGACTATAAGTAAAATAAAATGTTAGATTCAGTATCTATTTGTTGAAATTTAGTGAGTATTCAAGGTATATACATGTAGAAGTATGAGATGTACTAACAAAAAAAGAAACTTCCGATTTGTACATATAGTATTTGTTGTGTTAAAGAATTCATTGTGTAATAAAATTACAAAGGTAGTATTAGATTTGAGCAGTATTATCAGGATTCATGAATCGACTATTTTTGCACCGTTAATCAACAATGTGAAATTCAATTTGCACGTGCATGCATGGTTCGATATGTCCCATGTGGTATTTGGTCAATTTGTTTTACTTGTCTTATACTGACATTGTTGTCAAGTGAAAGAAAACGCTTACAAATTTGTAGCATTTTTAGTATGTCAAGAATACCCAATAATATATGCAAACGGTGATTGGCATGCTTGATGCTGGCATTTCGACAGAAGATGTTGCAAGGCATGTTGGGAGGTCTAGTCGTGCAATACAAAATCTTTGCATAAGATTTCGAACAACAGGAAGCACCAACGACTTGCCACGTCGTGGACGTCCGCTTGTTACAACATGTGGTCAAGACTGCTATATCATGAACATGCATTTGCGCAATCTATTCCAATAGATTTTCTTTACAACGTGGTGATGGCAGGGTGCGTGTCTACCATAGGAGAAATGAATGCTATGCTGACTGTTGTGTTCTTGAACGAGATCGTTTTGGGGGTGGGGGTTCTGTCATGGTCTGGACAACTATGCATTGCCCATGGTTATCGTTCACCACTAGTCATCATCGATGGCAATTTAAATGCTCAATGTTACCGCGATGACATTCTCGCTCATCACATAATTCCTCTGTTCCATAACAATGCCAACATCTTGATTTTTCAGCATGATAATACCACTTCTCATACAGCTAGAGACACTGTAAATTTTCTTAGGACAAATAGCATTGATTTCATTGATAACTGGCCGCTAAACGTCCTGATCTCAACCCCATCGAGCATGTCTGGGATAGTCTGGACAGATGATTGAGGCTTCATCCCAACCCACCCGCTAACGTTAAAGAACTTTGTCAATTAAGTGCTCATTCAGGAATAGAACAATATTCCACAGGCAGAAATCAACACTTTAGTCAGTTCTATGCACCTGCGATGCACTGTAGTGGTCAATTCAAGAGGTGATCATACCCGTTATTAAGTGGCTTTTTTTTTTTTTTTTACCCCTACCACACTTGGTGAAACTTTCTCCCAGTTTCTGTTAACCTATGGCAATGATTTTTGCACCAAATGATGCATCATGGAACACTCTTTAAACACATATATAACAATTATTCCCCCGGTTATGTTTCATCAAGTTATGTTCAAGCAAAGTTAGCGAAAGTTTCTTATTTTGTTCAGTATATATGCAAGTTTAGAATTTGGTTACATTATCACTAACAATACCTCCTGATCCAGACTCACTTAACAAATTATTTAACATATATAAGTACTAACCTGCAGTGCATCCACAAAGAATTGGATGGTATGCACGGTATGCTCTATAGCAAGTAGTGGAGTCAGTAGTCCAGAGTCTGTTATTGTTGTGTCAGTACCATCAGAAACCTTTTGCACAATGCCTGTTGGCCATAGGGTTGCATCCATAAGGCATGGTGAGAGACTTTCACTGGCATCTAAGCTAGAAGTGGATAAATATCTGAAAGAAAATCTTTTCAGAACACAAATAAATGTCTCCAGAAGTGGGATGAATGCATTATTTACTACAGCTTGGAGGTTTTCAATACAGTCTTCTGGAATTGGTTTGTTATATTTCTCCTCGAGTGATTCAATAACAATGTCTGCCATCAAAATTTCAACAAATTCATAAAGTGCAATAACATGACAGAGATGCACTTTGGAACAGAAGTTAGTTACAGCTGGAATTTGAACTGCTATCATAGACTGCCACTGCTGAAGTAGGTCTGTCAAGTTCTGTTCAACATCCTGCCTTGACAATGGATTTCTTGTCAATAAGCTGAATGCCATTTCCAAATAATTCAAAAGCCCCTGTAAATTACCTGGATCTTTCCTCTTCAGTTCCATTACGGAGTTTTCCAACTCTTTGTCAAGAGGTTTCTGTTCAACAATGTTGCGTATTTCATCAAATAAAGTCTTTGACATCCGAAGCATTTCTCCTGAAAAAATTATTCTGGGAAAATTTGATCCAATTTTTAAGTATGACTTATTTATCAAGCATGTGTCCGCAACTTGCATCTCAATTTGATAGAAATCATAATCTCTTTGAAGTCCACAACCAGGGTTTGTGTTGCACTGAGAAAACTTCAACAAATCTTCATCAAGAGGATTAGGGATAATTTCTCTTTCCGTTACATCTTCAAGATTCATGCATGGCACAACTACAGTGTCAACGCTTTTTTTCAGAAAACTTGTAGAATGGCAGTTCATATACAAGCTGATTATGACTGCATTGTCAAGGAACTCATTGTGCATGTTCTGCAGAGATGTCATGACCTGGAACAGTGGTGATGTATCATCCATCACAAGTGATTCAGATAAATTGCTTTCTTTGTTTATTCTGTCCATTTTAACAATGTTAGAATTGTACCTTTGTAGAACTGAAAGATGAGTCTTCAAACTATTCCAAGACTTTATGAAGGCATCATATGCCTTTTCCAATGCTTTTTTAGAATCTTCATCATCATTTATCTCTGATTTGCAAATAAAAGCTTGCAAGGTTTTTTCACGACTTTTATTCCTTTTTATGCTGTGGCTCATGTACCGCACTGTGCAAAGGTGCCACTGAACAAGTGGAAGTAAATCCAACAACATTTGAAGCTGTTGTGACTTTTCAAAGACTAATCCAAGAAATGGAAATGCTGACTTAATTGTGCTATTTAGAAATTCGATTTGCATGTTGTCAATGCTAGGTGTGTTGGTAATTCTAAACAGCCTTGCAAGACTTTTGGACATTTCACCATCAACACAAATGTCCTCCAATGTTTTCTCAAATTTTATAGCAGAATTGTCACCGACATCCTCAGAACGGGCAATCAATACTTGCTGGATCACAGCAAACCTGTTTTTGACCAGCTGACTGATATTATGATCAATCTTATTTTCAAATTCTTCTCTTTGTGTTTCATTAAGACACTTTGATGTGCTTTCCAAGAGTAAATCTCGCTGATCATCAATGACAATGTGTAAAAACTTGCTCAGCTGTGCATCACCAAAGAGAGTCAGTCTTTTTAGAGCTTTCCAATGCAATTTTAAATGTTCACAAAGATAACTGACAACATCAGCATCATCAGGTAATTTTAGCAATTTAGTCAAGTCAGCTGTAGTAGCATTGTTCAATGCAAGTGACCCAGCAAAGCATCCATGAAGCACAAAATTCAAAATTCGAAAAGCAATTGGTGAAAGTTTTCTAACAGAAATCAAATGATTCTTTAACAAGTCATGCTGAAAACATGAATAGCCCTGGGTTCCTTCAAAGGTATTTTGGATACTTATAGATTTGGACTGCCGGTGACCATCTGGAAACATATTCTTGCAAACTGAACATGTGTTGTCTATTTCATCACTGACATATGTAGCAGTTACAAATGTGCAAGAGCAGTCAAAAAATGTAGCCACACTGTGTTTATCTGAGACAAATGCAGCTAATGTTTCTACAGTATTTTGATCTGGACACGGAGATAAATACATTGAATTCAATTCAACTGGATTCTGAAGACATCTGCTGAATACTGAACCTGTCTTTTTATCTGGATCATGTGCAGTAATGACACTGAACAGATGAACCAGGACAGACACCATGTTGAAAGTCTGACTGTCTGTTGTTGAGCTAATTTGTAAAAGTGGAAATGCAAAATCCTTTCTGTTACACAAACATTCCAGAAGACCAAGTTGATTTGGTGCAACAGAACTATTTTTACAACAGTTTACAAATGACTCCGAGAGGGATCTTTCTGTGTCTGTAAGAGATCGGACAGCTTGCACAAGATACAGCTGCTGAATTGCAAATGAATATATTCTCATCATCACCTGAGGGCTCTCACTGGCGCATTTCAATATGGAGTCCACCATTTCTGTATTAGTTTTAAGAGAATCAAATGCTGTCTTCTCTTTTTCATCATGTTTCCAACATGGATTGTGTTCAAAAAGCTGCATTCTCTGCTCTAAATCAATTTCTTTTTCATGAATAACTTCAACCTTTTGGCTTACTTTTTGTTTAACTGCATCAAATCCTTTCAGTCCATCTCCTTTCACAAGAGCTCTCAAGAGCATCCTCTGCATAGCTTTGACTTTTTCATTTTTGTCACAATATATATCATCATTTTCACAGGAACGAAATATACTGATGATTTGCTGCAACTCATAAGGGTAATGATCTAAATTTATATGTTTGCTTGTCAGAACATTTGAAAAACTTGTGATGACAGACTTTAGGAAAGCAATAGCAACAAGTCTTTTAAAATTCAGTTTTGCTTCATTTAAGAAAGTATTTTGACATCTCAGCATTTCTTTAATGACAGCATTGTTACTTGCCTCATCTCCCTGAAAGAGGCCTGCTGGTTTGATGAAATAATGGAACAAAATATCCACGACAAGTGTTGCCAAAGTTGAAGCTCCATCATGGGTATCACCAAGTTCCATTAAATAATTGTCCAGAATTTTGACAAACTCATTGTCATCAATGTGGTCATCATTCAAAATATCTAATCCATTGCTAATTTCCATGAAGAGAGCTTGATGTAAAGTCGGACCAAAAAAACTAAATGTTTCATCAATCATGTTCTTCTTCAACTGTTCAAATGTCCAAATTAAAATCTGCGAGTCAGGATCAGCGGAAAGGCAAGAGCTCAGGTAGCATGTCAGAAAATGTTGAAGAAGTTTCTCTGAATTCGCATATTTTTCTCTCAGACCATTGAGCACAGAAAAAAGGTAACACAAACAGTCATCAGACTCCAGTCCGTTAAACAAGATATTTTCACCAAGTTCCAACAGAAAGTCATTTGGCAAACCATAAGGAATAACAATCAAGGCAGCAAAGTCACTACAAACTCTGAGATATTGAAGGATTTCTGGCTCCAAAGACACTTCACTTGAAAGAGATAAAACCAAGCTAACACCCTGCTGCCATTCCTCAACACAGAAAGTGGGAGCCATATTTTTTGATGGTATCAGCAGTTTACAACAGTAAGTCACCAATCTATCCTTAGATGTTTTTTCTTTGTTAGCAGAATCTTCCACATCAGTGTTATTTTCAGCAGAATGAAAATTGTCACCTAAATATTCTGCATTCACTTCAGTAGAATCAAAATTATGTAGATCTGTGTTCTTTACCAATGAATCAGAATCATAATTTTTCATGGCTGAATCAAAACCATGAACATTGGTGTCCTTCACAGCAGAATCATCATTACTTACAACAGCATTCTCCACATCCAGGTCCTTCACAGAATCATCAAACTTATAATCTACATCAGTATTTTTCTCATCAGAAATGGATTCATTTACACTGGTGTCATTCAAAGCAGAATCATCATCTACATTTAATTTAGTGCTTTTCACATCAGAATCAGAATCATCTACCTCCGATTCTACTGCAGCAGAATCAGAATTATCTACAGCTGATACCTTTGTAGCAGAATCAGAATCATCTACCTCCGATTCCACTGCAGCAGAATCAGAATTATCTACAGTTGATACCTTTGTAGCAGAATCAGAATCATCTACCTCCGATTCCACTGCAGCAGAATCAGAATTATCTACAGTTGGTACTTTTGTAGCAGAATCAGAATCATCTACCTCCGATTCCACTGCAGCAGATTCAGAATCATCATTTAAATTGGTGTCATCTACAGTTGATATTTTTGAGGCAGAATCAGAATCATCTACACTGGTGTTCTTCACAGCAGAATCAAAGTTATCTGCATAACTGTTTTTCACAACACACTCAGAGTAATCCTTAGAATTTTCAACACAATTCTGAGAGGCAACTGAAAAACAGGCTTCCATGATAGTTTGAAAGGAAATGTCTGTGACTCGAAGGCAGGCATCCACCAAATCCACTGAAGACATAATGTATGACTCATGCAGCCAATAAATTACATGCATTTCTGTAACTGCTTCAAGAAATGAAACATTCTCAAAGGATAGCAATGGTTTCATTGTCATCATAATCATTGTGTGTTTGTGCTCCTCAGACATGTGTGTTTTTCGTAAAGCACTGATGTAGCTGCAAAACGCTGTGAAGTAATCTGCTTGTGAACCTTCATACTCGTGCAGAAAAAGTTCTGCAGCAGTTACTTGGATGATTCCTATGATTTGTCTGCACAATTCAATTTTAACTTTTTCATTCAGGTTATCACCAATGCCATCATCATAATCATCATCTAGTTCAATTTCTGTTTTGTAAGACCGTAATTTCTCCATGAACAAATTTCTCAGATTTACAATCTTCTCCAAAAAGTGATAAACAAAGGGATACCGAAAAGATGTTATCAATGAAGGACAAGGATAGCACTGAGGTCCAACAGGAACTGGAATATCAAGTATGTTGATGATATTTCTGTCAAATGCAAACTCTTTCCACACATTGAGAACTGTCTTGTTATTATCTGCAAAGAGTAGCACATCCCATGCATTCTTTAGCTCAATCTGGTAGACAAGAGCTGCTAGTGAGGGTTTTATGCATTTGTCAATTTCTTGTTCTAAGGCACCATGGAGAGTTGAGGCACTAAAAAGTTTCAAAGTAGTGCATGCAACATCTAACTGCCAATTCAGTCTAACCAAAGCCATTTGTTGTCTTTCGTAAACAAACTTCACCAGTAATTCTTCAAAAAGATACAGTATTTCTTCATTTGATGATATTCCACTAATGATATCCTTCAGACTTGCCATTGTGCGATGGTCCTTCGAATATCCAATGCAAGTGAATGCCCAAAAGAGATGTTGTGATATGAATGATGTTAGTGGCCTCTGTTCATCAATGAGAACTTCCATTGTTTTGTCTAGCAGATCAGTTAGTGGTCTTAAGGAATGCTCCATCTTGTCAATAAAAGAAAGTGTCCAACCACTTAGGAAATTGATACAACCTAAACTGATATCATCATGTTCTCTTTCCAGATGTATGACAATGATGACATGTTTCATGCACTGTGACTTTGAGCTCAAGAATTCAGATCTGTGTTTCTCAACAGTGGATTTCATAAGCAGAAAATTCATCATGTCCATATGTGGGGAACACTGAATAATTAACCACTCATCATCAGTATCCAACCAAAAATGACCAATTCTGCTTGAAAGCTGTTTTTCTGATTTAAATGCACTAAGTTTTTCAACCTGATACTGAGATGAAACAGATTTTATACAATTCCCTATGTCAATGTGCAGGTTACTGTGGGTAAACACAATCAGTTTATGCAATTCATCTGAATGGGACTGAAGCAAGTCATGCACATAACAACCAAGACCATCATGTAAAGGTAATTGAAAATATGATTCTTTCAATTCATCACTGGCAAAATCATCTTCTTTTGATAAATCTGATTTTCCCATTCTAATTATGCCTTCAGGTGAGCATACTTGCAACAAGGTTCCTTTACACTTAGTCAGTGTGTTAGAGTGAAAAATCTTATCATGTTCAGTTGACAAATCATCATGACCATCTGCCACACCATCAAGTTCATACAGCACATTATCATGCTCAGTTGTCACAATATGATGTACCAAACTAGACATCACATCTGGTGTGAAAATTGGAGTGAAGTCTTGTTTAGTGAAAAAAAAACCTTCTACTGATGTCACTTTTCCTAACCACATGTCCATTTCCTTAACTAATTTTGTTTCTCTACTAGTCAATATGTTAGCCAGTCGAACATTTTGCTTTTCAAATCTATTCAGGAATGGTGGATCTGACACATCAAGTTTACCCTCATCAACAAGAACAATGCATCTAAACTGATCATGAACATGACACAATGGGTTACTGTAAGCACCATGAGCAATTCTGCAGTTCTTTTTTCTTCCAACAATGGTATAGTTCTGATTAAGCATATCATACAAACTGCCATAAATGTTATCAAGATCTTTCAAGATGAGGACAATGCCTTGTTCCATACAGAGGATTATTCTGCTGAGAATCCTGTAGTTGTAGTCATCCGTCAAATCTTCCTCAAACTGGCTGCCCATGATCAATTCATATTCTCTGTTCATATCACAGAGCATTGTTTCAATTATGCTTACTGCTGAATCACCACAAGTAGTAAGCAAGAGATGTCTGGCACCTGGGTCACAAATGTTTTCCTTGATTAGTGAAATAACACTGACATCCTTATCTCCTAGGAAAGATTCTTCGCTGTATAGCTTCGCATTTGCCAAATGCTCTTCATAAATGTCTACAACTGAGCTGAGGTCTGCAGGAAGTCCCCCAAAATTGCGTAACAGTCCCTTTAACATGATTTTACCTTTCAACACAGTATGTCTTTCTTTTTTCGATAGTTTGCTGAATTCACTAGAAACATATTTAACCAAAGAGTAATAATCCCGCAGTCCATGAAAGTGTGAAAAACTTTGTTGGCCTATGTAATCTATGTATGCATTGGCAATGGCTTTTAGAAGTTCATGATCTATATTTTGAGAGCTCGCAGTAGGTGGAGTTTCTTCAATAGAAAGTAAAGAGCTGGAGAGGTGGTCGTCCTTCACAGATGCTTCACTGATAGATACTCCAGTCATGTAAAGCTCTTCTGCATCCATATCTGGTCTAGAAAGGTGAATGGCTCGATTCATTTTGGCTGCATCAAGGGCCCAGTTAGAAATACCTACTACAGCAACATCAGGTACTTCACTGTCACCAGGCTCCAGCAAACTGTGCAGAACTTTGAGTGGGTTAAATCTTGAAACCTCTGCAAGACCTATTTCATCAAGAATGACAACTGGAAGAACATCATCTTCTTTGTTATGCTTTCTATACCGCTTTGCTTTATCAAAGACCTTAATAATGCCATCAGATGTTGAAGACTCTGATCCTTGATATGAAACACAATACAGCTGTGGCAATGTTTTGAAATAGTCATCTTCTGAGTCTTTCCCTCTAAGGTTGCTCTTAATCAACTGGAGTGACAATGACTTGCTGCAGCCAGGCTTGCCAACAACAAATATTGGAATGCGGTTCAGAATACACACCATGATAACAAAAACATTCTCTTGCAAAGCTGTGTTTCGTGCTGTTCCTTCTGGAAGATCCATTCTATTTAAAATATCCTTCTGCTCAGAAACAATGATTTTAAGAATATCATTTTCTGAAGACAATTCAGTATTTGTGTGCTCACGGAATAATGTGTACATTTCTTCCCTGTACTGACGTCTCTCAACAGTTGTAGCCAAACGTGAGTGGTACGAGTGAGCCAGAGCTAAAATTATGGATTTTATTTCACACTGTTCACCATTAAGGTGTTGGTCTTTTGACTTCAGTGTAATTTTGAACCAACCAATCAGTCTTTTGCATCGACTGACATCACGAAGACTGACACAGGATTCATTCTGAAGTGTCTTTTTAATGAATTTCTGTGACATGACAAGCAACTGCACCAACAGTTTAGTGAACTGACCTGAAACAATTCTACCAATCATTCTTTCGATGTATGCCTTTTCATCTTCCTCAGATAAGGTCCCGTAGTCCCAAACATAATCAACCATTGTTTCAGGAAGTGGATTAACTCTATAAACAAGTTTTGATTGTTCATCAGTTTTAACTTTCATTGTTAGACCAGCTGTCAAAATGGACCCTTCATGTCTTAACCTGTATGGGTTGCAGGCAGCAATAAGAACGAGATTTGGTGCTAGGATTATATCCTGACATATGTGATGGCAGATTATATTATTAACCAATCCCAGATGATTGCATGTGTTAATCTCATCAAGAAACATCCACACTGGCTCATCTAAATTTGATCTAGCTTTTGCATTGGTATCCATAACACTTTTGATGATGGTGGACTCATTAGTACCTGCATGAATATTCTGTACATGAAGCTTAACATCACACACTGTGGCAAGATAGCGGATTAAGCTAGTTTTTCCACAACCAGTTTCACCCATTATAATTATGGGGACATGTGCCTCAATTCTAAGTACAATGAGAATCATTTTCAGAAGGTTGTCAGGTGTCAGGGCATAATCATTGTCAAGATTTTTGAGGGTTTCTTGGGGCAGTTCTCCTGGTCTAGATCGAGCAATCCTTTGGAGAATTTCTTGTAGCTGTTTCTGATCAAGACGGGAAAAATCAGGAAGAGGCTTCCTCACTTGCATCTCAAACAGATCTTTTATGTGTTTAGGTACTAGATGTTTGTCTCTGTAAAGAGCAGACAATGTCTGGATGTCTGAATTATGAAAAGTAACAATCAGATGATTACTTTCTGCCCACTGAATCATATTTTCAACTCTTTTTGTCATAGAGGTTGCAGATGCACAAGTGGAAAATGATGATTCGCTGGACACATTTACATCTTTTGTTTGTGAGACATTCGCAAGTTGTTCCGATCTACAAGCCTGAACTGATCGTGTAGAAAATTCAATTGAGAATTCAAGTAAGGCACGCATCAAACTTGATTTCACGTTGTTTTTATCTTTTTTACCAAGCATAGCTAGAAGATTTGATGATCGAAAAAATAAACTGCAGGATAATTTCTTCAACTGATCAGCTAGAACACAGAGAAAAATATTCACCATCGAGAAAGATAAATCACTGCTTGAAGAGAAATGTTTGCGTAGTAAAGCCTGACATTCCAGAGTTGACAAACATGTTGTACAATTTGCGCCACTGAAGTACTGATCTTCTGTGTCCAATGTTCCATGTTCCTTGGAATTTAAATAACAACACACAACCTGAACGGAGCTGCAGATTTCTCGATCAACCTTAAAGTTTGTGAAATCTTCCCACTTCAAGTGTTTTCGAAAGAAAGACATTGTTGTTTGCAATGAATTTCGAAGGACATTGTTAATTGAATTGGCTATTTCAATACTGACGTGCTGTGTTGATAACTTATAGAGTGAAGATCCATCAACAAGAAATCCCAGAATGATCAACTGAAACAGAAGAAGATCCAAATCACTTGGTTTTGAAACCATTCCAATATCAATGTGAAGAACATGATGTGGTAACAGATTCAGCTTTGACATTCCTGCAATTAGCTCTTTAATACTTATGTCTCCACTGATGTGAACTGTACATACTCCCAAGTCTTTGTTATCTGCCATATCATAAATAAGTTCAGTTTTACCCTGACCTGCAACATCAGAGGTAACCGTTACTACATCAGACCACAGATTTCTGAAACATGATTCAATGGCATTTTGCGTCATTGGTTGTACGTGGTGAATAAAGTTATCAAAGTGGTCCAAAAATGGGTGATGTGACCCACCCTGGCATATTATTGCTAGATAAGGAATGTCTTTTTTCAACAGCTTCAACTCATCAACAAGTTTAAACTGAACTTCATTTGTTAGTTTCTCAACTCCAACAATACAATACAACTGTTTTCCAAAACTGGGCTTTTCAGACCGAATGCATCTTTGCAACAGAAGGTAGATATAATCCCATTTTGTTTCAGCACTACAAAACAAAATCTGGTGAGGCATGGGAAGAAATCCAGTTGTGTTTTTGTAAACTGACAGAATAGTTGGGATAATCTGCTTGCTGTTTTCTCCCAAGGCAGCAACAAAGAGCTCTCCTTCTTGTACAACATCTGTAATTTTAACTCGACTCTCACTTGTTTTCCCTTTGTCTACTGGAATTTTTTTTGGTTCAAACTGGATATTCTTTAAAGCCTCTTCAAGTGTTTGTCCAACCAAGTGTAAGGAGTAAGAATGACTTGATTCATCCTTTGTCATGTTACAAAAAATACTCCTGGCTTCATCCAGGAATCCCTCTCCATAGCCTGCATATTCAAACAGTGCAGTAACTTCCTCATAAAAAGATCCATCCATCAAGAAGTCTTTGATTTTGAAAAGTTGTTGAGGAAAAAACCAATTCAACCAGAAATATTGGGCACAGTTATCATCCAGGATCTTCATCCAGTCTTCAAAAATCAGTTGAAGACTGTTTATTTTGTCTTTCAAATCACAAATAGAAAGAGATGTATTTACTTTTCTTGAAACATAATCAGGATGACCACACTGAGCAAGTTTTTCAAACCAACCAGCAATACTCATGATGCTATCCAAGCAGTCAACAAACAGTTTCAAATCTTTCTGCTGCTTTGGCTTATGCTTACCCATTTGGTTTCGTTTAGTTTCTGTGTTAACAAGCAGCAGTGCACGACTTCGTAGGTCATCAAGGTCAGATTGAGACTGTAACTCTTTCAATCCTGGAGTCTTGTATTGAAGAAGCAACTCACAAGTACCATTTTCTTTCAAATTGATAATAAATCTAGTTCCCTTTTGATTGACTGCTTTGTTAATAATATCTTTGGTCAGTTCACCTCTGTTGGAAACATGTTTGTAAAGTGATTTCAGACCATGAATATTTGTACAGCAATCTTTTATTTTACCTGCTAAACTTGCTTTGTTATTTGCAGATGCAGCCTTTTCCAATGTCTTGAACACAACTTCTATTTTGTCAAATTTCACAGTTGTTTTCAAAATGGAATTTAAAAACCTCCTGACATCTATGAGGGAAGAAATGGTAGATTCTTGTATGAATTGCTCTGAATGCTCTTCTACTGAATCAATAAGTTGGCGTAAGTCATCTTCAACAGTTTCATGAAGAAACTCAACCAATGAAGATGCTCTACTCAATTCTTTCAAAACATCAAAAAAGTTATCATCAATAATCTCATCAATAAGAGAAAGTTGCTTTTTGGTTACAAAAAGTTGCTTCAGTGTTATTCCTTGTGATGTACATGTATTCTTCAGAGCATAAAATGACTCCATTGTCTGATGAAAAGTTTCATCTAGCTTTTCATCAATGTGAAATACAAACAAGACACGTTTAACAATCTGAACTTTTTCTTCATATTTACGGTACTCCCGAAACATTTGCAGTGAGTCCATTATCCATTTTGGAAAGGTTTTGTTCAAAACTCTTTCTGCGCACTTAACTTCAGCATCTAGATCGGATGTTCTAATTATGTCTTCTATTTCTGAAATATCGTTAGCTTCTTCCAAAAAAAGTCTATTCCATACCATTTTATATTTATCTATGGCTTGACTGTTGAACATTTTCAAGACAGATAAAATTATTGCAGGTAATTGAACATTTTCAGGATCTTCTTCTCCAAACAATTTAGAAATTGATTCCTCTGGAGATCCTGGTTCAGACTCTTCTATAGGATTTTCCAATATTTCATTCACAAGGTTCAAGGAGAGAGTTGAGAATACTTCAGATTTTAAAATATCACTAATGTCCTGGTTGAAAATGGAACTGGTCAAAGGACAAATAAAAGAGCCATCTTCTAGTTCAGATATGTATATATATCCATGAGACAAACTTTCTTTTTTCTTATTTAAATAAACCTTTGCTTCTTGTATTTCTGGAATGTTGGGTAGAATATCCTGTTCAATTCCTCTTTCAAGCTGCAACACAATGTTGGAAGAAATAGCAAGACTTTTTTCAGTTTTAGACATCATTTCTTTTGACATCTGCCAAGCTGTCTTAAGATCCTGACTTTGGTTTTTTGTAGCTAAACTTAGCAAACTAACAATATCATTATTTTGATCTTTATCAAATATTTGCAGTTTTTTCACATCGTTACATTTTAAACTTTTGGAAAGAAGCTTCTTTGAAACAGAATCAATCAGCTTACGTGCCTTGATAAAAACCTTGTGTTTCTTCACTTGGTCAGAATAAAAGCCACGGACATTCATTAATTTCATCCAAAAATCCTTGTTTTTCAACATCAGTTTAAAGCCATCTAGTTCAGTATTTGCATCAGATAATCCTGATACATCCATGACTATGATCAACAATTTTGAAAAAGACCTGCAAAAGAAGAAAATATGTAAGCAAAAAATAGATACGTTGGTGCAAACACAACTGGATTTTGCTTCGATACAATTATGTTTTACAAATTATATCCACTAACAAGAATTCCACAGGATTAAATTTCTCACCAACCATAAACTCATTTGGAGTCATTCACAGTTGCACCCATACATGTTCATCTCAGTGCACAGTACTTACCCAATTCCCTACCCCCAACGTTTTTATAATTTGCACTATGTTGTTGCTGTTGATTTTAGCGCAGTGTTAAATGCTAGTGATTTCTGCTTGTAAAATACCTAGGCTAAGAATGCTGACTTCACAGTATATTCCATTTATTAAAAAAAAATATAAAAAAATAATAATAATAATAATTAAAATTTACGGTCGTTTTAAAATCCAGCTAACTTATTAAATTTCACTTCAGTCTTACCAATCTATACCTAACAAATATGATTATTGTAAACTAATTTTATTCAGTGTACGTTTAAAGTTACATTGTTTGGAATATTTTTATTATTTAAGCATACAGAACAGAAAATCCTATTTCGTTTGGTGCATATATGGCGCCGCACTCATCATTGGTTTCACTACTCTGGCTTATCCAGGTAAAAAACATAGCCATTATTTTGAAAGTGGGACACTTTTGACGGGCTCCTACCGATCTCGGTTTTCATTGGCTTATCACAAGTGTGAAATTCCCCAACAAGAGATCACGTGAGATTTCGCAATTTTTTAACAAATTTAACTGTCTTCATTGAGGGGTCGTTTCATAATTCCAAAACATATTTATATCCATAGTGGTATGGTACGTCTTTCCAGGGGTCGGTGGGTGGGTGATTTGCCTTGAAATTTTAACAGTGGCCAGCTGTTGGCATAAGCGTTACATGTAAGGGAGGTGTGTTACTAATTACGTAACGCTTATGGGGTAGAGGAAGAGGGTACTGTGTTCGATTTACATAACATGTTTCAAGACTATATATGTTATTTTGTATTCAAGACATAAAAAGGTGGTTTTCTTTCTTCTTCTTTTTTTCTTCTTTTTTTTCAAATGCGTGGTCAGTCTAGGATCGATCCCCGTCGGCGGGTATGTAAAATACCATGGCATGTGATATCCTGTTTGTGGGATGGTACATATAAAAGATTCCTTGCTAAAAAAACCCACAAAAACAACAACACACCAGCAATGTAGTGGGTTTTCAAGGCTCATGTGCAGGGATTTCAGCGGGGGTTGCAGTTATAGAGTGTGTTGAGCGAAGTTTATATGGGGCCGTGCTCCCCCAGAAAATACATTTAAATTTTTTGAAGATTGGGCAAGTAAGGGTTTTGCACCCGATTCCTTTCTAAGATTATGTCAAAATTATCAAATGTTCGACATCCAACAGCAGATGGAAGGAAGGATAGGATATGTTTTATTTAACGACACATTCGGTTGTATGGCGTCGGATGATTATTAAATCAATATGTTCTAACTTTGATGCCGTTAACCCCACTCCCCTAACTTTACCCTTTCCAAATGAAATAATATTTATTTGAATTTGTCGATTTTAACAAGTAAAATTAAGAAGTGAAAACGTTCATTGTCTACTTTAGTATATTTTATTTTAAAATAGCAATATGTTACTAGTATACAAACAAAGTTCTACTAACACTTCATAAAATATTAATTCTGAAATAGGAAGGTACGTTGTTGTGATCAAACCGGTTTTAATGAAAGACTCTAGTACAGTATCCTCAAACGAACGTTCTTCGTACAGTGCAAGATTTCTCTTTTAATTTTTCGAGACGAACCCTACAATTTGAAATTGCCAAACGCACGTGTTAACTGAAACTGACAACAGGCTGTTGTTTGAACTTTGCCTAACTATGGCGGCATTGACTACGAATTGAACGTATTGTTTTGACGATATCTGTTCATAGCGAACACACATAATTTTTGTTAAAGTGCATTTGAGCTTGTATTTCATATTTGTACATGTTATAATATTGTAACCAGACAATGTAACTTTAACTGCAATTTGTATAAATACCACATGTTCATTTCCCGCGATTGCAATCTGCATGCGTGCTCTCGACCATGGATACGAAATTAACATAGAAATAACCGAAACTGCAGTTTGGTATTCATTGATGCGAACAACTGTTATTTTTCTATACATTTACATCAGGATTTACTCCTGTGTAATCGTATTGTTAATGTCCGCAACAATATATTTTGACATGTGGGTGTCAGTTGATTCTGAAGCGTGACGTATTTGTGCCGAGAGCTGTCCTCAGTTCAGCCAACGAACGTTCTTCCTAATGTTTGCGAACTATTTGATTGGTGTCTGTCATGTCCATTTGGTTTAACATGAAGTGCACAAAACAGTCTAGTGAACGTTTTCTTTTCACTCGGTCTGGCTGAACTCAGCCCTTTGGATAGCCTACATGTCTTTCGGCCCTGAACTGACATGTGTATTCAAATTGACACACATTGTCTGTTTTTATTACTTTGGTTCAAAGACTTTACTGACTTCGATTTTATACATGCTCAATGCATGCCGTTAAAATTAATAACCGTGATTATTAAAATAAGCAAACTTCATTAGGCCTATGCTGTATTCAAGATGACATCGTTTCTTGTTACTGGTCGCGAAATAGTTATTGCGCTAATTTAATATTTGGTATCATTATTATGTTTGAGTGTTGGATAGATTATGTAACAGTTTGTTCACATCAGAAGTAAAAAAATGGCTTAGCCAAAATTTAGCCACTTTTTAAAATAAAAATTAGCCAATGGCTATTTGGCTACCGACAGTGCGAGCCCTGAATAGTGCCCTGTTAATTTTGGACAGCATTTGACCGGTCGTGGACTACATCACAGCTTTCCATGTTTACGATACTCGAGTAGTACACTAAATCAGTCTAAATTGACCTGATTTTCGCGGGAATTTCCGTTCTTCGTAACCGGGGTATCCTAATCGACTGGAAATGCGCAGAAAAGATGCGCGTCAGTAGTACCGTTCGCTGCATTTAAAAATGATAACGGAAACCAAACAAAATCGCAAAATACATGTTTTTCAGCCCAAAACTTTCATTTGTCCAACGGAAAAGCTCAAGCCATATATTCTGCTTGTCCGTGCTAAATCTCACTTGGCTCAGACAAGCGGACAAGCCTTATTTCGAACGCTGCTTCCATACATGTACATCCAATATGGCCAATATATGAAAGTTACATTTTGAAGAAATAGTATCGACCCTTCAAACCCATTATATACAGGGCATAATATTTCACGCGAACCGTAAAATTAAATTTAAGCGAACTGCAAATTGGTTATGTCATGACCTGTAAACGTTCAGAAATTAAAACTTGCAAACTTCATAATTACAGGAAGTTTATTCACGCAGACATACTACCCGGTACTAGTATTTCGACAAATGTTTTAGGCTGAATTTTAGATAGATATGTGCAGCAAACCAGTAGACAACATTATATTGCAACAGGTAACTTGCGACCAGTCTAAACTTTTAAAACCGTTTTAAAGAAATGTACTCGGACCTCTAAGGATGGCTAAATTATCTGTGGCTATTTTATTTCTAAAGGAATATATGTAGACATAGTATTGGATTGACTATAATTTTGCATATGTTAAAAACAGTTTTAACGTAAACAGGAATCCAAAAGTGTCACAAACATTAAAAAATGCTAACATTGCACAATGAACTTTAAAAAAAACACATCTAGAACATAACTGTAGTATAGAAGTACCATCAATAAAGTGAAAGTAGCATCATCACCGCAAAACAAAAAAAGGAATCCCTCCAAATGATTATGTATCTATTTCAAAAGTGTAGCGCCCATTATGCACAATAGGCATGCATGGGCGTAATGCAAAAACTAAATCCTGGAATAGGTCTGTAATTGTTTTATAAAAATATCCTTTTAAAATTGACTCGAAAAAAAAAAATGAAAAAAAAAGCCTCAGATAAGGCTCAGAATGCATCTACAGATTAATGACATTTTTTTGGTAATATGTTTTCTTTTGTATTTGTTTTAACTTCATGTTTGAGCTAAAAACTATGTATTTAAAATATAATTTCAACGTAATGTTGAAGTAACCAATCAGGTAACCCACGGGTTACACAAATATAATTGAGCAATTGGTTACCTAGGTAAAAATCATGTGCACAGACTTCCGGTTACCTCAGATTTCGAAATATTGTCCCCTGATTATATATACCAGGTTTTATTTTAGTTGTCAGCAGTTTTAGAGAAAATAATTTTCAAAACTGTCAAACATTTGATAATTTTTACTTGTAGTCTTTAGAAGAAAACAGCTATATTGTTCTACTATCAGCAGGGATATTGTTTATTCATGTACCATTTGATATATGGTACAAGTCGCTGGGTTGAAAATTAACACTTGCCTTTATTGGCTAAGAGCGACCAAGAATTTTATAAAGGTAGTCCGTTGGGTGACCATTGACTTTAGGGTCTAGCGAGTATGGTACAAGTTGAAAAAGAAACACACTGAAACTGAATCAAATGTGACAATACACACCACGTCTTTGCTGCTGCAAACTAAAGATCTGGCAGCAGAAGATATAGAGCATGCTCTATATTTTTACAGCAACAGACTGCTTCTGTAGTTTTAAGCCGGGTCTTTCTCAAAATAAAGCTGCAGATATTTTTTTTAATCTGGAAGTCATCTGCTTATTAGAATGGAAAGTATGCTTTTTTGCTTTGTAATTATGAAAACAAAGTACATCGTACATTTTAGTAAAATGTTTGTTTTGTTTTTATCACAGATTATTTTTCTTTCTATATTTCCTTTATTAGTAGCCTATTGCTGTAGCATTTAAAATATCCAAAGTAAACACATGTGTGTGAACAAATACACACACACACACACACACACATGCATTATTTTATTTTATTGAAGCAAAAAATATTAATTTTGATGATAATTGTCCGTTTGAGTCAAAAGCAAACCATTGAATTGGCATGCAACTTCATAATGAATAAAGATAAAATTCATATACCGGTACAAATATATTAATTTATTAAGTTTTAAACCCATACCATTTCAAATAAAAAGCGATTTAGAAAAACAATTTTATGTAAATAAAAAACAAAATCTTCACAAATTACCATCAAACTGCATAGGTCAAATGTTTTCTGACATATATTTTAAGGCAATTGATGGAATATCCAAGTTACCGGTAATCTTAATGACAAAACCATAATACGAGATTAGAGTTGTATCTGCACAATGCAGAGTCAAATGGGTATTTGGCAAAGCAGTGGTTGATTCTGTGAATCTATTTAATGCCTTGTCTTTAGGAGGTCTGCCACATGCAAGAAAATCCTTTAAAGATTTCAGACCTCTTGCATCGCCAGTTTATTTCATCCCTCTTGCATTGCCACAAATAGGACTGCCAGTCCCAGACCAGTTTATTAAAACACTCTCAATTCTACCTTTGGTCTCTTTGCACTGCATTATATTTTACTTCAGAGACAATTCAAATCAAGCTGTATACCTTCGCTGGTGTAGTATTTTATTTTCAACTCTGTATTAGGGGGCGGGATGTGGCCCAGTGGTAAAGCACTCATTTGATGTGCAGTTGGTCTAGGATCAATCCCCACTGGTGGATCCACTAGGCTATTTCTCATTCCAGCCAGTGCATTATTAAAGGCTGTGGCATGTGCTATTCTGTTTGTTTGATAATGTATATAAAAATCCTTTGCTACTAATAGAAACATTTAGCTGGTTTCCTCTCTAACACTATGTCAAAATTATAAAATGCTGACATCCAATAATTAATACATCAATGTGCTCTAGTGGTGTCATTAAACAAAGCAAACCTTTCGACCCCTGTATTAAAAAGGAGATTTAATCTGTATATTTTAATTGTAATATGGAAAGAAACATTTTTATTTATACTTGATTTCTTTTCTTTTATTAAATGTTATTTAAGTTGGTATATGGGTTTAAAACTTTAATAGCATGTTATCAGATGCATTTTGACTTTATTCTTTATGAAGTGACATGCCAATTCATTGGTTTTCTTTTTATGCAAACTGACGAGTATTTGACAAGGGCCAGTGAGATTTTTCTTCAACTGGCCCTGCTGGCGACCATGGTTTTAATGTTAATTTTCAACCCTGGAGTCATGGATCATTGGTTGTGATGGAAAAGAACCCAGTTAGAAAATGTGTCTACTGAGGGGATCTGATCCTTCAAACAAATCACCTCAGCTGATTAATCAAGGATTAATTCAATAATTTGGTAGTTTTATATAAAGTTAAGTTTGTTTTATTTAACGGCTCCACTAGAGCACACAGATTTTTTTATTTTATTGTAGGCTATTGGACGTCAAACATATGGTCATTCTGATACCGTTTTTTAGAGGAAACCTGCTGTCGCCACATAGGCCACTCTTTTATGACAGGCAGAAAGGGATCTTTTATTTGCACTTCCCACGGGCAGGATAGCACGAACTGTGGCTTTTGTTGAACCAGTTACGGAACACTGGTCAATGCAAGTGGTTTACACCTACCCATTGAGCACTCACTCAAGGTTTGGAGTTAGTATCTGGATTAAAATCCCATGCCTCAACTGGAATCCGAACCCAGTACCTACCAGCCTGTAGACCGATGGCCTAACCATGACCTCACCGATGGTAGTTTTATATAAACAAACAGTAGAAATTATTGTAGAATTTCAATCTCATTACTGCCAAATTTACGACTTATCCCAAATATCGTTGTGTATTAATTTAATTCTGCAATGATAATTATTATTGTACCGGCCTCAGTGACTTAGTGGTTATAGGCCATCAGTCTACAGGCTGGTAGGTACTGGGTTCGAATCCCAGTCGAGGCATGGGATTTTCAATCCCGATACCGATTCCAAACCCTAAGTGGGTGCTCCGCAAGACTCAATGGGTAGGTGTAAACCACTTGCACTGACCAGTGATCCATAACTGGTTCAACAAAGGCCATGGTTTGTGCTATCCTGCCTGTGGGAAGTGCAAATAAAAAATCCCTTGCTGCCAATCAGAAGGAGTAGCCCATGAAGTGGCGACAGCGGGTTTCCTCTCAAAGTCTGTGTTGTCCTTAACCATATAACTAAATAAAATGTGTTCAGTGCATAGTTAAATAACACATTTCTTTCTTTCTTTCTTGATAATTATTGCAGGTTTTGGGGTTTTTTAAGTTACAAATATACACATAAGATTGAGTCACTAATGAAGTCTATCATATCAATGTTTCAATCATAAAGGTTTTGCTATACTCAATAACATGATCAATTAATCTAATAAATTGTTTCAACAGGTATTTTCTATTACTAGTACACAGTAATTATGTGATCTTTAAAAATGTTATCTCTTATATACAAGTAATTATTCACCAATATCAGGGCTCGTGCTGTCGGTAGCCAAATTAGGCAATGGCTAATGTTTAAAAAAAATGGCTAATAAAATTTTAGTGTCTAAAATTTTAGCTAAGCCATTTTCTATATTCTGATGTGAACAAACTGTTAAATAATCTATCTGACACCTGACATATAATAATAACACCAAATATTCAATTAGTGTAATAATGGTGTCATCCAGAATACAACATACATGTCATAATGTTTGCTTATTTTAATAATCACAGTGATTAGGTTTAACGGTAACATGAATGAAAGCAAAGGTCTGTAGTTTGATATTTTAACTTTGTAAAGTCTTGGAACCAAAGTATCAATGGATCGACAATGCATGACAGTTTCAATACACATGCTAGTTCAGGGCCGAAGATCAATAGGCTAGGGCCGAGTTTTGCCAGACTGAGGAAAATTAAAACGTCCGCATTTCACGTTAAACCCAAAGTTCGCGAATGTTAGGAAAACATTTTTTGGCTGCTCTCAGTGTCTTATAGGTCACATTTGACAATCAGCCGAGACTGTTGCACATGTCAAGAGACATACTTGCAGACATTAAACAATACGATTACTCGCAAGTAAATCTTGATGTAACTTTGGAGAAAAAAACAACACAAATAGTTGTTCGCATCAATGAATACTTAATTGCTGTTTCGTTCATTTATTTCCGTTGTCATTGTTAATTTCATTCATGGATATCACGATCATTGGAAATTAAAATGCAGTATTTATACAAATAGCTGTTAAAAGTACACTGAATACAATTAGTTTATAATAATCATTTGTTAGATAAAATTTGTAGACTGTGAGGTGACATCTCAAAAGTTAACTACATTTTAAAAAGACCGTAAATTTCAATTCATTATCTATTTAATCAAAACTTTTGACGTAAATGGAATAGTTGTAATAAGGTGAAGTCGGCATTCTTAGGCTTCGTATTTTACAAACTGAAATCAACAACATATTATGAAATTGCTGGGGTGGGGAATTGATGGGTTATTTTTTTTAAATTGTTTAAAGCAGTTTAAACCAACATAAAGATTGCTACTTTAAAGAAATAATGAGCTCTATTATAAAAAAAAAATAAGAATACGGGCTCTCACATTTTTATTAATGTCATAGGCCTTAGAATTTGGGATGGGTGTTTGCAGAGAGCACTGGCTTCCAACTCTGCATATCTCTCCCCCCCTCCCCCTGAAAATTCAAAATAATATATTAACTGCTCCTACCCCCAACGCGGTCTTTGATTTTGATCAAGGAATAGTTTTGTTATTCAAAATTATTCCCATTTGTATATAATTAGCTGAAAAAGATGTATTTTCATATCCATACTACACAAAACAATTTTGGCTAAAACATTTTCATTATGGCTAATGAAAATCCCAATTGGCTAATGTTTTGGCTACAGGTATTTTTGATCCAGGGTGAGCCCTGAATATGAGAAATTATGTGTAATATTGACATATAAAACTGCGAACCTTGGCCATGAACAAAAAAACTAAAACTTTGGAAAATGAGATATTAAGAATTCAATAGTTAATAATAAAAAAATAATAAACACAACAGTGAAACAGACAAAAACCAAGAATTTTGAAATTTCCTCCGACACTAGAAATCGAAGCTGCTTCAAGCACCACACCACCTTTTGTCATGTTATTACTTGTTGTCACAGCTTAATATATAATAGTCTGGTTTAGGTAATAGTTCCACATAAACAATTGTTTTTATAAAAAAACAGATTCTGATATGAATTTTGAAATCTTTGATGTTTACAAGTACCAGTATATATAGGCAGCCCTCTTAATGTATTTAAATAATCCATTAGTTTTGAAGTTACTGAATATTAGATTTCACTCTCATTTCTTTCACAAACAGGAATTGGTGGTTGATGTACTGTATTAACATTGGAAGTTGATTTTTAATATAATAAATCCTTAAACACCACACACCCATGATGTTACTACATTTTGCACTTGTACCAGCTTAATGTAGTCCAGTTTAGGAAATAATCCCTCATAAGAAAATTAATAAAAAATTCTATGAATTTTGAAATATTTCATTCTTTGTGTTGTGTTTACAAGTAGGTTAACCTCTGTAGTATTTAAATAACTCTTAAACCTTTGAATGTAGTTGCATTTTTCACAGAATAGATTCTGACACAGAAATTGTATTGAACTGCATGGAGTAATTAATGGTGGTGTGTATAACCTTTAGAGAGTGACCACATAGATACAACACATATGCTGGGCTGAACCCCTCTTCAAAACAGAACAAACATTCTGCAGAATTAAATGGCTTGCATGCCATAAAATATTCCAGTGCACTACGATGAACATCCAAAGTTGCAACTGTAAACAAGATTCCATTGGCCTAAGACTTATAGTTTGTGAGAAAGTAATCTAAATGCGAAACAGTAATGCAAAAGCTGATGTCAGCATTGTGGACATCTGAGAAGCATGGGGCTAACAATTTTTACTGAGGGCTACTAGATTTTATTTGACAAATTTTGAACACCTGTGATAATACTACTAAATACAAAATTCCACAATCTGTACATGTTGCACAGCCTATCATGAGATTGGAATGGCTAGATCTCCAAGATATTCTTGAATTTTAGTACATATGATACAGTAACCAAACAGATTTGTGACACACTTAACTTTTAACTTCAGTCGCAGTTTCAAATTTAGCAGGGGGAAATAATTTATTGTCCTTGAAATTTCATGTCACTACTGTCACATATAATTTAGAAACAAATATAATTATCTAGTTTTT
Source organism: Dracogyra subfuscus (assembly GCA_016106625.1). NCBI lineage: Eukaryota > Metazoa > Mollusca > Gastropoda > Neomphalida > Peltospiridae > Dracogyra > Dracogyra subfuscus. The sequence continues at coordinate 31,528 of JAECMU010065229.1, forward strand.
AACTACAAGATAATGTTCCCATTCTCCCCCAACAGACTTCAGTATTATCAACAGAAATTACAAGTTTGATGAAAAATTATAAACAGGCTCATAGCCAGGGGGGATCGCATGATCCATCCCCACCCCCGTGCAGGATTGACAGTTCCACTCAAATGAAAAAATAATAATAGGATTTTACATATAAAAGTCCTTGTCCCCAAATGACCGGGATAACGTAGCCGGGTTTGCTAGCTGTCAGACTCCTCAATCACCAAATCAGTTATGGCAGTCTTGTTAAACATAAAGATCCCTTGCTGTTATTTGGAAAGAGTAGCCATGTGGCGACAGCAGATCTCATCTGTGACCAAGTGTCGATATAACTGCGTTTGTCAGCCAATAATCACAGATTAGTAGTCAATGTGTTCCAGTAGGCTTAAATTTGTTATAATTTTTGCCATGTATAATTTATTAAAGGAGTGCAGAAAGTACTCGCTCACTTGCTCACTCGCCAAATGCGAGTGGAAATTTTGACAGACGAGTTAAAAAATGTATGCCAATCCAACAGCCGACCTGTTTTTTTGTTTTTGTTTTTGACCAACTACATATAAGTAAAATCGTTATTTTGTGGCAAATCCGGAACTCAGTATCAGCTATGCTACAGTTTCAAATTGTCTTCAACAATTTACGAAATATGGAGTCAAAATAACATACACAATGAACCACATTGTTATGGGTCAATATAATTTTGATAATCAAGACATTGTTTATTGGTGAACTAACTTTACTTTAAGTTAACTGGTTTTGTTATTTGTAAGTTTGTGCTCTGTTGTCAGTATTAAAGGTAATATAAATTAATGTCAAATGTTCTGGCTTTTGTGGATGATCATATGAAGTGAAGTATACATAGGAAGTGAAGTGTACACATGTATATTACAGTTTAATCACAGTATGGGTTTTGATGCAGATAAGCAACAATCTTGTGTAGTGTAAAAATAACAATGTTTTTCATTATTATTTACAGAGATATAATCTATTAATGTATATATATATATATCAATAAAATATAAACAATACATTCAAAATATAGTGAGATTTTTTGTTTAAGTTTTAGCTTATATGTGCATACTGTAATATTCTAACCTTTTTGATGCAGTATGCAGGGCCGTAGCTAGGATATTTTGTTTGGGGAGGGGGGGGGGGGAATGCAACTGAGTAGTTAATAGTCTGAAACTCCTTAAACAGTTAAGAAGATAATTTTCTTTAAGTTTCTATAATGCTTTTTGGAACCCCCCACCCCCCCCAAGCTATGGCCCTGATATGTATTTTGACACAGCGCATCCAGATAACTTGTGAATGACCAATATTCAAGAAAAACACCAAACAACTGGCCTGATCTATTGCTCAAAATCACCATAAAACCTTTTTGGCCAAGCACTTGAAAACTTCAGTCCAGACATAAGTGGAAATAGCATTTATTTATCTACTCATTTTTAAATTTTTCCAAATTCCGCCCACCCCAAACCTACCCACCTCCTGTCCTGGACTTAGTCACTGGCGAAGTCAGAAATTAAGCCTGGGATGGGCGTGCTTGAAGCTTTCGTGGCATATAAACATGGTAAAATAGTACTGACTAACCAAACAACTGGAAACGATGTTAATAATACACGTCAAAAACAATACAATTAAAATACATTTTAACCAACCAGATTGTCACATAACCCAGTGCAAACGTAATCACTATTTGTACACTAATAGGGTGGGAGTAAATTTGACAGCCATTTGAGACGTTTTTGTTTGTTTATTATTAGAATTATTCAAAACAATGTCCACTTCACATTTCATGTGAAATATATATTATTTTAAGATGTACTTGAACTTTGTTTAATCCTGACCCAATATAATCGTATGAAATGCATATAAAATAAGGACAGAGGACTCATTTGGACCTCCATAAAAATAGATTGACGTAGAGTTGATCTAACTACCTTGTGTTTATTTCAATAGTAGCAGATGACAATGTTTCGTGCAGCAGGTGAGCAAAATTTATTGAGAAATTTTGAGATATAGGGATGTTTATTTATGTTAAAATAGTACTTTTAATTACTTGGCATTTTTAATTGTTTATACTTACCACAAACTGGCAAATTGAAAACATTGCATTATTCTTATCAATAAAAAATACTTTGGTCAACAAACATTTCTGCATTTGACGTCATAGCTTTTCTTTGATGACACACAATTACTATTTAATGACAGCATGCCAAAATACATATCACATCATAATTAATACATACCAAGACGATATTATTAAAAATTATTATAATGTCCTACAGGCTAGTGGGCTAGTGGATTTTAATTGTTACTGGTCCGGTGACTTGTGAAATATTTTCCATTTCTGCACCCCTGTATTATAAATACATTTGTATGACTGAAAACAAATAATTTCTTGTCGTGGCTCTGTGACCAGGCCATTTTACATGCATACCACAACTTAAGGCAACTTGTTCTTATATATTTCGCAACAAACATTAGTTTATCATTCTCGAGTGTAACTGGCATCATCACATTGTTTGGTAAGGGGTGGTTATAATATTATATATAATCTGGGGCCCCTCACTGTCTATGGTGCCTTAGGTGCTCGCATTTAACGAGTTCAGTCTACATGAAATTTTGATCTCCTCCCCCCACTAAATATGCTGCCTACGGGCCTGTATAAATGACAGTGAAACATGAATAGATATTAATTTTATTATTAAATATTATTATCAGTTTGTGACATTTACATTTTAACAATCAAGGCAGTGGCGTAACTACGGGGGGCCTGGGGGGGCCGGTTCCCCCCCATTCAAACCGTCAGCCCCCCCACTGGCCCCCCCCCCATTTTACATTTGATTGTACATGGTAAATACACCATTGGCCCCCCCCGGACGAAGGTCTGGCCCCCCCTTTGGCCCCCCTAAAAATAAAGACTCAGTTACACTACTGAATCAAGGATAATGCTAATTTCTAAGGAGTGCAATGACTCTAGCAAAAGAAATTCAGGGGAATGTTTTTTAGTTCCTGAAGATTTTACAAATGGCAGTCACTGGAGTTAATATGGAATATATGTATAAAATAACTATTCACGTTAACATTTTTGGAAGTACACATATAGAGAAGATTCGATAAAATTGGCTAAATTTTCCTCATCCTGGGCCCTACCAAATTCACACAAATTTATTTCTCCATGTACCAAGGCTGGGCATTTACACATGTATGGAAGAATAAATCAAGATTATGTTTTTTTAATTGGCTTAAATTTTCCCCCTTTTCTCCCTGTCACTCAGGTCCCAAAGGGGTAAGAACGACCACCTTCACCAATTTGTAGCTTTAGAGAAAATGGATTGCAATAGGTCACTTCAGTCTTTGGCTCAGGTGACCTAAAAAGCTATAAAAGACAAAAACATTTTACTTTGCTAATAATCAGGCTTACTGCCTTTTTGTTGCAAGCAAAAAGATCATGCATACCATGTTGCTTCAAATTCTGAAGATGTTCCAATGGTAGAAAGGACAGAATTCTTTCCGTCTGTGCTGACTGATAATTTTTTAATAAGATGTTCACTGAAGGTTTCTGGCAGGTCAGTGCTATCAAAAAACCCTTTACTGCAAAAGCCTTGTGTTAACTGCCTTGATGGAATGCAGTTAAGAAAATTGAATGCTGCTTCTTTCAAACTGGTAACCAGGTTTTCTCTCTTTGAAACTGATGATTTACTGAGTAGAAGATTCAAGTGTCTGTAAACATGTGGCAGATCATCACATTTATCTTTGTATGACTCATCAGTGCAGTGATACTTGATTGCAGTTTCAAACCATTTCATCACCCATTTGGACATCTTTTGATCAGTTACACTAGTCATTTGTTCAGCATCAAGGATCTGTAAAAATAGCCTGTGTATATATGTATTTTCTGAGGCAATTATTATCCCATAAATTTCTTCACAAGAATCTTGTGATCTGAAAAGTATATGAGAATCCATTAGCTTGAGTACTTCTGGAAAATGAGAAGAGTCTGATTTGCGCAATCCTTTTACCATACTTATGACAGTGCTTGTAAGGATCTCTGATACTATGAGTACAATGTCTCCATGGACTGAAGTTAGATTATTCACCAGCTTAAGCAATGCTGCAAAGTTTTTGTCCTTGGTATACTTTTTACTTTCAGCTAGAATTCGTGATCGAAGAAGTTCTACGACATCTTTCTGGTTCATAGATGACAGCAAATCCATACTTTGCACCATGTCAATAGTACTAGAAATTGGTGCATGTCGCAAAAACTTCTGAAGTAGCACTGATGCACCTTTGTCTCCAGCTTTTTCCTGTTGAAGAATCTTGTTACAAATTCGTTCACAAGTTTTTGAATCACAAGGAAAAGGCAATGGTCCAAAACAATCAAAATTACTTATAACAAAAGTAGATGATAACGCAGGATAACAAAATTCCAATACATTCACAATGTGGCTCGATTCTTTTGGAAATGAAATTAGGCACAATTCTTTAACAATGTTTTCAAAATATCTTGAAGATCCCACAGGAAGTGCACCAAATGAAAGATTTTGCAAACTGTTAAGTATTGCCACAGATGTCTGCCTTGAAATCGTTTGCAAATCTTCACTTTTCTTTCTTGTGTAATAGCCAAAATACAACAAACCACAAACATACCCAAAGAGAATAAATGCCTCCGAGTTCTCAGGCTGTTTCTGCCTGAAATATTCTTCAATAATTTGCAGCACCTTTTTATTGTCCAAAATCTTGTAGTCCAAGTAATGTTTTGCATGTGAAATAAGACCATCAGTGTCCATGATCATCTCTTTCAAACTACCTGCATTCACTGTTAGACACATGTGCTTAAGATGTTGAGCTAGTCCAATTTCAATGCCATCTTTGATGCTCTTTGCTAAAAAAATGTCTCTATGCACTGGTGAAATCTTCACTTTCTTCCAAAAACGATCCTGTACAGTTTCTTCATTAGTTCCGAAAATCATTCCTTTCGTAATATAGTTTACTGCACGCCGGTACTTTAGGGAGTATGTATTAGTAGGAATGTCCAATATACAGCTGGCCCACAATTCCTCACCAATGTAATATAACTTGGTAGAACCTAAATAGCCATTTTCAGATTCAAATTCAACTGACACTTCCATGGAGATAACATCTTTTATAGCAGGAACATGCAGAATAATCTGAAACTTCAAAGGCTGGAAAAAAAAGTGTGAAAAAAGATTAGATAATCTGTGTGCCAGTAACAGAAAAGAACAGTGCATATCTTGAAACAAAAATTGTGGTATGAATGGACTAAAAATTCAAAGGTGATTACATGTAGGGACCTTGGATGGCTCTGAAAGCATTAAACTAGAATTCCAAAGTCATGATTGCTTACATGAAATACACCGAATAGTGAAAACATAAATCAACCCAAATAATGGCTAGAGTTTTTAAGAAGAGGCCTAACAGCTCTGTTACATGTATTTACCTTTTTCAGTCATTTAAGATTAGAAAAGTTAACATAATTGTCAACAGTCCTTTCTTAACATATTCTAATGCACACAGGTATTTTAAGGAATAAGAATGGCCAAATTGACAAAATAATTTTTAACTGTAATATAATTTTTGTTAAATTATCTTAGATTTTTCCCCCTGTTGGGTGCCCACACCTAAGGCCCTTAAGGGGAGGGGGGTCAGAATGATCAAATTCACAATTTTGTTTCTCTATGGGTCAAGGAAGTTTCCCACCAAATTTACTTGGAAATAGTTTAGTACAGTTATTTAAAGAAATGCATTTTAGTCTGAAGTAAACTTCACGCCCTCTCCAGGGCACCTGACATTATAGACATTCACAAATTACATTAGTTAAACCATCTGTTGATCTTTTAATACATATATGAAGACCATTCGGGCAATTCCACGAGTCATGGGACCTGAGAGAACAAATTAAATTTCATTATTTCACAAGACACCCAATTCGCAGAAAAAATAAAAATTCTTGTTCACACACGTCTTTCCTATCCTAATGTTTCTGACAACACATATCACATAATTTCAAAGCTAATTAAGTTACTCCCACCAACAAAATGGAATATTAAGCCACTCAAATCTCTTCCATTAAACGGCTTCTATACTTTGTTACTCAATTTATTATGTCAGTAGCATCACTTTAAAGAATACAGGAATGTAAAATATTTTATGACAATAGGTTGCCAAAAATTATGATTTCAAACAATGTGTTCGGTCAGTGTAATGTCTGTCACCAAAAAATACGAATTGTTTATGTGAGAAGAAAATCTGAAGGTGTATAATCATGTCCTTTGTAATTCTCTTAGCACTAGTTTAGGTAATTAAAGATAATAAATATGTCAATCAGTCCTGAAATGATGTGATATGAATTTGAGAGAAAGGAATCTAACATCCGTCACATGTAACATCTGTCACAGTCAGAAAAGTCTTCATTTAGCATCTTTAAAACAAAAGATGCTTTCACTATTTTACCACCATTATTTAGTACTATTAGGGACTATCCTGAGGTTTCTTCCCTAGAAAGACTTATGTCTGTTCCCCAACAAAATAAACACACATTCTGCTTTATTCTTTGTTTTTTTCTTCTTCTTTTTAAATATCTTACCTTATTATGTTTTACATTTAAAGCTTTACATCGATAAATTTGGTATGACCTTTGGCTGAAATATTTCATATGGTCTTTGCCAAAAATCTTTTTTTTAAATTGTATGTACAAAATAATTTGAGACCAAAAATTATATAGAGATACATTTAATTATAAAACATTACGATATTCAGAAATACATTGGATATAGAGATATTTATATTGTAAGTAAGAACATGTTAATAAATTTTATCCTGCAACCAGTGTTCCTACTGGCCTGTTATGATGACCTGTTAAAGCAAAGTCATAATATGCTAGTAGCATGTTATGACTTTTGACATCACGTACAAAGGGAACTACGTTTCTGAGTAATGTTGACCTCTGACCCCATATGTCATACCATAACAAATGTAAAATAGCAGTAAATACAAATAACTTTTAGTTTTGCGATAACAATACGAAACTTGTATATTTATTTATGAATTAAGAGTTCAGAAATGCTTTTTTTAATGTGACAGAATGTAGCTAGCGTCTTACAAATAATGACGTCATGTATTTTGCACGACGTCATACAGCAAAAGCCTTGCTAGGTAGACAATACTCGCTTTGCGTACACAAAACAGGAATAAATAATGATTTTCCGAATATTCCTGTAGGATTGCAGGATAAAGATAATAACCAGTCAATGACGCTT
>JAECMU010065241.1:0-17413 GCA_016106625.1 Dracogyra subfuscus
ATTAGACCCATGCATGTACATGTACATGTAGGTTGTGGTTTTTTTTTTTTCAAATTGCATGTACCTGTAGCACCAGATTGAAAATTGTAAGTAAAACCTATTGCCCTCCTGTCTGTCACAATTTTGAATCTGTTGCTGTTTTTTTTTATGGGCAGGATTTAGCTTAGTTGGTTGAGTGCTCCCTTGAGGTGCTTGCATCGCAGGAGCAAACCACCTCCGTGGATCCATTCAACTGATTCTGTATTTTCTTGTTCCAACTAATGCACCACAACTGGTTAAAAGGCCATGGTATACATGTACTTTTCTGTTTGTGGGAAAGTGCATATAAAAGATCCCTTGCTGCGGGTTTCCTCTGATGACTAGAAGTCAGAATTGGAATACATGTATGTTTGACATCCAATAGCCGATGATTTATACATCAATGTGCTCTAGTGGTGTCATTAAACAAAACAAACTTTATTAGTTTAACTGTTACTATTTTAGTAATATTTGATAAACCTTTCACTGAAGATGACAAATTAATATTCTTATAGTAATGGGTGCGAAATACCAAACTTACAGTCCCCATACCTTTTTTAATAATAACATATGCAGTTGTGTTATTGTTTTTTTTGTTGGAGGTTTTGGGGGGTTTTCAGGGTGTTTTTTTTTTTGGGGGGGGGGGGTTCACCCGATGTATCTGTATGTACTTAACAGGCTTCATTTCCAAGCAATACTAAAGTTTGAATCATAAGTGTATGATTATGAGAAAGAATCTATTGGATTTTTGTTTTGTTTGGTAATAAATGACACTAGATAAAAAATTGTTAAAGAATACAATCACAGCAAGCGGCAATATTTTCTTTATAAATAAAAATGAAAATCTATAACTTTTGACAAATGTCATAGAGGAGGGGATGGAAGACTTTGAGAAGAAACCCGCTGTCGCCACTTCATGGGTTACTCTTATGTTGAATAACAGCAAGGGATCTTTTATTTGCACTTCCCACAGGCAGGATAGCACAAACCTTGACCTTTGTTGAACCAGTTATGGATCACTGGTTGATGCAAGTGATTTACGCCTACCCATTGAGCCTTGCGGAGCACTCAATCAGGGTTTGGAGTCGGTATCCGGATTGAAAATCTCATGCCTCGACTGGGATCCGAACCCAGTACTTAACCAACCTATACGCCGATGGCCTAACCATGATGCCACCTAACCATGATGCCACCGAGGCCAGTTTTGACTATTTGAAGCAAGCTTTGTCCCACTTGTTTAACCCATAAAATTAGCATTGTAACTGAAGGTGATAAGCATGCATGCAATCCAGGCAGGCAGAATTGGGTCATACTGACAAGAATGTGGAGGAATGTTGGGGAAAACAAGTGAGAATTAGAAAATAATGGCATTTTGAAATATCAAAGCTACGAATTACTGGCCAGCTGTCATGTTCATTGCACGCTGTCGATTGCACAACATGTCACTTGCGTAATCTGCATAACTTGCCTTAGAGAAATCAATAAAGATTACCATTCCTCTTCCAGTGTCTACGGGCCTAGCTCGGTGCTGCAGTGGGTAGTAAGCCTTTGAGGTTTAATCACTTACAACTAGAGGGAACTGTGTTTGTATGTTATCTCACTTCTACAGGGAAGTGATTGTCATTTTCCAGCTCCTTTTAGTTTTCTGACTTGAGTTTTAAACCCCCCCAACTAATTTCCACAAAATACTCAGTTATAGTTTGATCGTAATGGGGGGTTGGGGGGGGGGGATGATGTGTCCACCAAAGGTGAACAGTCCTATAGGGTATATACTACCAAGTCGGTTCTGAGATAACGGGTAGTGTCTATGACTACCCTAGTTCCACACAAAATTAGAGTACTTTTTTTTACAGGTTTCAAGCACAAGGCTACTTGACACATTGGTACTAGATGAAATAAAATTGCATCTTTTTTTTTACGCAGATGAAACTATTATTTTTTTTACAACCAACACACTCATATTTATAACAAATCACAGGACTTGTGGTGTTCACTTTTCTATTAAAAGTTGGGTGCACCTCGAACTTTGACCCAGCTGGAGAACATTGATTTTTTTTATTTGATTTTTTTCTAAACAAGAAAATATATTTAATATGTAAGTTAACTCGTAGAAATATGTTATTAGTCAGAAACATCTTACAATGCAGCAAACTCAGGAATGTCCCTTTGATAGTGCTAACACTTTCTTGAACATGTAAGTACTAACATCCCCTCAGTACATAATGTGTCACTGGCATAGGAAGTAGGGGAGGGGAGCAGCAATGTTTTTTATATATTTATACATGAGGCCCCCCTCACACTTTTTGGCACCTTCCTATGCCAGGGTGTGTCTTTAAACAAACATTCCTTTCATTTAAATGTTTCACGTTCTTGTCGGGTTTACTGGTATGTCTGCATACTTTGCTTATCACTTTCATTTAAAACATTAATTGCATGTACGTGGGCTAAAAATAGAAGTTACAGTTTACACTATTGATAGTGTTTGGCTCCAGTGAGGTGTTTCGGTCACAGGTCAAAAAGGAAATAAAATAACCACAGAGTAGTTCATGGTTTCTAAAGGATTTTTTTTTTTTTAAATACCTAGACATGTACATGTGTGGTTGAGGGGAAAATATGTAAAGAATTGATATTTACGTCATTGTTTGGGCAGATTCATGGAAATACATTAGGGCAAAAAAGATTTCAGTGTATGTTAAGTTTCTCATTTCTTAATGCAGGATCATGTAAAAGCAGTTGAAAATACACGTACATGTGTAAGTGCTGACATGTACACAGGTCATAATGATCTTGAAAATTCTTACATAAGATACACATGCTTGAAGTTGGGGTTCGGTGTGTATATATGTATGCACCCATATGATGTTTCTTTCTTCTTTCCTTAAACATTGTATTATCTACACAAAAATAATATTGCTGTTGTAAAAAACGTTTACACAAAGGCTTCCCTACCTCATCCATCTCCAGTTTTTAAATCCTACATACATTATTCATGTGCACTCTAGGACATTGACATGCCAAAGGTAAATGACTTGTAGTTTTTCCTTATCACTAAAAATATATTTTAAAATCTTTACATACATACGTACATGTACATCACAAGGAACATGCATATATGAAGTTATATGAATGTTATCATGTATGCATTTCATTTGGAACATCACACTTATGTAATAGTAATTATACATATTCTGTGAACTGGATTAATATTGCAACATGGGGTTTCTCCTTGGGTTTGTTTTGTGTGTCTGTATGTGTCTGTGCGCGCGCATGTGTGTGTGTGTGTGTGTGTGCGCATGTGTGTGTCTCTGTATGTTGTGTGTCTGTATGTGTGTGTGTCTGTGCATGTGTGTGTATGTTAATACTGAGCTATGCAGCTCATCTATATATACGTCAGTGTGTGAATGCATATGTGCTATTTAGCACATTGTCGTGATACATAACTTGCACACAACTGTTGGTATCGGCAGTGCTTTTCTGCAAATAAAATAATCCAGGAGTTATAGTATAAAAATCACGACTTCAGGTTAGGTACAAAGTGTAATTTATATCAACAGATTCCCCCCATGGTTTACACTAATATTCAGGAATAATATTAGTGTTATTAGGCTGATCTGTTCAAAACTGAGGTGTAGTGGGTTTTAGGACTAACTGAAGTCAACTTTGTTTTTCGCCTGTCATAAACAGTGTTCCACAACTGGTCTGCACATCAAAAGACTGTGATACATGTCTGTTGGAAATTACATAATAAAAATTACTTGCTGTCTTTTGGGAAGGAGTAGCCTGTGTGAATGCATTGTTCTCTCTTTCTCTCTTTTTTTTTTACTAAATGTTTAAAACAAACTATTATTTTAACATATAATTATTTTAATTCCCTCGGAAAGCTTATACTCAGGAATATACAGTACACTTTTTGTCTCCAGGTTTCATCACAACAGACATCATTCAAGGGAGACATTAGTCATTAGGGATTAATATTGCAACAAGAAATACAGTATGATGGATTTAATTATTAAGGAGACCAGATCAAGGACTAATATACAGTACTCTTTTATTTTTTGTCTTCAGGTTTCATCGCAGCAGATATCAAAGGGACCGGATCATGGACCCAGCTGTTCCTGATCACGGACTACCATGAGAACGGCTCACTGTATGACTACCTGAAGTTTCATGCCGTCGACACCCACGAGATGCTCATGCTCGTCCACTCCGCGTCCTGTGGTCTGTCACATCTCCACACAGAGATATTCGGCACAAGAGGTACATTTCACGCACACTCAACTCACTGAATGGTATTTTCTGTCAGCCATCTGTGTTAATATGGTAGTATTTTCATACCAGGACTTGAAATAGGAAGTAAAATTTATGTCAAACTGTTAGTTTTTGACAATGGCAAGCGAAAAGAAATATGCCCAACAAAGATAAAAATATTGCCATCTGGAAATAAGACAACAGAGTGAAGGGAGGGTTTGAAATAGTGTGTGGGAAATTGGTATCTTTGAGATGTATTTTAGAGGATTATGGAATTAAAATATAACAGAATCATAAGCTAGATAGCTGATGAGGTAACTGTACATAAATTTGTCTGTTTATTTTTCGAGCCCTGCATATACATGTAAGTTTATTGATGGAATAGTCCATGTATAACCGGGATACTATTAAAAAGACTGTTGCGTGTTTGATACCATCGCTAAGACATCACCAACTAACATCTAAGAGCTAAAATGTTCTTGTTTGTAAATTCACTGTGTTTCTAATTGTTCAAATGTTCGTAGTGCCTGAAAACCTCATTAAAGAGTGCTATTAAACTTGTATTTAAAAAAAATTAATAGCAATTTCAACCAAGAAATAGTTTGTTCACAAATATCAATATGTACACGCATGCTTTGTTTATCTTCTAGGAAAGCCAGCCATTGCTCACAGAGATATCAAAACAAAAAATATTTTAGTGAAGAAAAATGGAACTTGTTGCATAGCCGATTTGGGCTTGGCAGTCAGATATATCAGGTAAGATTTCCATTCATGCATTTTTCAGGCATGACAGTCTTCTGTGGATCCGCGGAAATCCACAGATTTGAAATCCATTTAGGTTGTTTCTTTGGCCGTGTACTGTCCGTTTTGCGCACAGTTCGCAAAGTTTTCAGCTGATTTCATCAGGGTTTTTTAACTTTTAAGGTAATGATTATAATAGTAATGACCATTTTTGGCACAAATGCAATGCATGTGGTATATCAATAGAATTACCTTTTCCCCATTCTGTGTCCATCTAACTGCAATAACACGGTTTATATGGGTTGTGGAGATCCTTAAAAAAAAATGGAATTTGTCATTGTCAAGGCATTTTGTGTTAATGAAACTTGGTTGATAGTTGCATGTATGGATCTTCATTGAAACCTGGTTGATAGTTGTATGTATGGATCTACATCTAATTGTATTAAAAAAAAAAGTTTATGGTAGGCAAGACATCACTCAGAATTCTTGTTTTATGATTTAAAATAACAGTAGATGAGTTCAACAATTTAGGTCAAAACATTTGGATATTTTCAGATTATGTTGATGGTTGCAGGAAAATCCTTTAATATATCCTCATAAAGGGCATAGAAAATGCTATTGGAAGTCGTGGAATTTTCACTTGTTTCTTTGCCTCTGAAGTTTTAAAGACAGGATTTTGTTACATGTTGAATGTATTTTATGATGAACACTTAATGAATTTAAACTTAGTTACAGGTTGGTTTAAATTCTATAATTCAGTAATTGCTTTTAACTGTTGAATTCTTTAATGAGTGTTCATCAGTTGACAACACACACATGCACACACACACACCACACACACCACACACCTATCTCAAGGTACAAGTAAGGTCAAAGTTATTTACAACATACATATTTGGTTATAAGCTTCTCTAGCTGCCATCAAATCTTGAATCCTTAAATAAATGGCATTCGTATTTGGTATGTTTACTTTACCAGACAAGCCTTCCAACTACATACTCCTCATGCCCAGGAATTTGACCCAAAGAAGGTCAGTGTCATTTAGACATAGTTGGTTAAACATTTTCTAATTGTGGTTAACTTGATTCGTTTTACTGGCTTTCATACTTGGGTGTTTAATAAGTCTTTCAAAGGCACAGTCTAATAAATTTGACCCTTATGTTCCTCATGTAAGGTCAAAATCATTTTTAAATTTGTGTTGGTAATAAATCTTTAAATTTTTATGAATGGCTTTCAATTTTTGTATAGATTTTCACCAGGTAATAGGGGTTTTAAAACTGCATAACCTCATGTCCATAAATGTGACAACAATGTAAAGTTTTAATTTGTTAATTTATAAACAAAAAAGTACATTGTAATTTGAAATTTTTTAAATTGCAGTAAAACATTGTTTAGTAATTGTGTGATATTCACAGTAGCATGGTTATGAATGTATTGCATAATGTATAATAGATTGTATATATCCAAAATTGTTAATCAGCACTAAGTGAATTATTTTAGCAAGCATTGCCAGTTGGGGAAAGACATTTAAGGGGACATAACTGTTTGGGTTTTAAGTTGTTAGTATGTACAGAGTTTTTGCCCTTCATTGCAAATAATTCAGAAAAATAATAACACATTGCTGCTTTGTATCATACATTTATTGAATACATTTAGCTGTACATCAGTGCCTGTTAATAAAACAATTAATATATTTGTAACTTTTTTATATGGAATTGTCTTATTAATAGAAGGTTATCAGTATATTGTAATATTTAAATGTGGTCTATATTTCTTCATAATATACTCTTCAAAACAAGTAGGGGAACTCTAATAAGAATTTACAGTTGCCAAAATTAGCTGTGTGGAATGGTTATATGATAATTGTGAGTTAATTGAGCAAAAATTGCAACCAGTAGTTGAGTATTACAGTAGGTTTTATGACCACCAAAGATCTTGAAGGATGATTGGTGTCAGAAGTGAAATTTGAACGTTCACATTTTATTAGTAAATCACAAATTCCAACAATAAAAATGACTAAAAGCAAAACAATAATAACTCTTATATCAACAGAATGAAAATGATTGACAAAAATAATGTTCCACAGTGATTAATGAATGTTTGTGGAAATTGTCAAAATCAAGAATGACACTCCACTCATGTGTACAGGGCAAATGTGTGATGCATGTGCAAACTATGGAATGTGTTTTGATCTGTGGTCAAAACATATGTTCTGTCTAATTGTTGATATCAGCATTAATAATTCAGGTTCCCCTACCTTTTTTGAACAGTGCATTTATAAAAATAACAAAAAACAAAAATAAAATTGTGAACTAATTAATTGCTCCTGTTCTTATTCCTATTAATCCCCTAGAAGAGACTATAGCTTTTGTCTCCATCCTTCTGTCTGTCCCACCTATAGTTTTTCCTACCCTTTTTCCCCCGCAGTTCCTCATATTATATTGAACTGAAATTTATATATTATCGTGTACAGTTGCAGATCATTTTTGACTTCCATGGTGTTTTAACTATTTTTAACAGAGTTATGGCCAGATAAATTTTAGTTTTGCAGGATTTTGTTCAAGCCACATAACTTTTGATATCCATGTTTCACAGAGTTATGTCCCTTGAACATAAGATATATGAACGTTTGTTGGGCCAGATATCGGACATGCATTGCTTTAGCAGTACTATTAGAATGCTTGTTTAAATGTTTTTAATGTAGATATTACCTGCATGCACTGAATACCTCAAAGTAACATTTCCTCTTTCAGAAGTGTTTTGTTTTATGTTAAGAGTAGACTGCACCAGGCTAATGGAAAATGTTTCTTTTGCAGTGAATCCAACGAAGTGGACATTGCTCCCAACACACGGTGCGGCACCAAGCGCTACATGGCGCCCGAGGTCCTCGAAGAGACACTAAACCGGAATCATTTTGACGCTTACAAGCAGGCAGACATGTACGCCTTCGGTCTCGTTCTCTGGGAGGTTGCTCGCAGGTGCATTCTGGGAGGTAAGAGATATGTCCTATGCCCCATTTCACGAAGCAGCCTTAGCGCAAAGATTAACTTAAGTGCAGACAGTTGTTACGTAGTTAAGGTTATCTTAGCGCCAAGATCACTTCACTTTGTGAAAAATTACAGAAAATAAAAACTAGTTGATAATTTGTTTATTTTTATTTTTTTTAAATTAAATTACAATAGATCAGTAATTTTTTCAGAGCATTGTATTACATTGTTAGTAATCAAGATGTGGGAACTAATGGAAGTTTGTTGATAAATTATTTAAACCATGTGCTCACGTTACATACTGCTTTGTATTGTAGGTATGATCGAAGAATACCAGCTTCCATACTACAACCACATACCCAGTGACCCAAGCTTTGAAGATGTCCGAAAAATTGTTGCCGTTGAAAGAATAAGACCAGAAATTCCAAATAGATGGCAAACCGACAAGGTAAGAGATACCAAAATATTGTTTGTGTGTTTTGTCGTCTTCAAATGGTTTAGTCTGCATAGTATTTTTTTATTTATTTTTGTATTCAGAATAATACAAGTGACTAAACATATTAAACAGAAGAAGAAGTTTGTTTCGTTTAAGGACAACACTAGCACACATTAATTAATCATCAGCTATTGGATGTCAAACATTTGGTAATTTTAAAATATAGTTATGTTACAACTAAAATGAGTTTCATATGTGCTTACATATAAGTGAGAAATTCACTCCTTGCCTTTAAAACAATGAAATGACATCAGTTCAGTTATATCCTTAACAGGTCATCAGTAAAACATTAAAAAAACCCAAATCATTCAATTTTATCTGCCAGGTACATTGAAACCTGTTTAAACCGGACCCTGAACAAAACAGTATCCTGTCTAGACCGGCCAAGTTGCATATTCCCGAATGATGTAAATCTAAAACATGACTCTAAACACTGGATTGTTTTGAAATTGGATAAATATTGGGTCCCCTCGCGTGATTCAGTTTAAACTCGTTTCATTGTATATTGTAGTACAGACCAACATTACACGTTTGGCATTACTCATTCAAACTCATATCTAGGCCACAGCATATGAACCTTTTATGGAATATCATCCACTATGAATGTTACAGTATCACCATAAGAATTTATATCAATTAAATATTTGTTAAATTTATGGACAAACCTGCAGCTTTGTTTAAAAAAAATATATATATTTAATACTGCTTAATGTACAGAAAGCAGCT
Source organism: Dracogyra subfuscus (assembly GCA_016106625.1). Taxonomy (NCBI): domain Eukaryota; kingdom Metazoa; phylum Mollusca; class Gastropoda; order Neomphalida; family Peltospiridae; genus Dracogyra; species Dracogyra subfuscus. The sequence goes on from JAECMU010065241.1 coordinate 9,217, forward strand.
ATGATAGTATGTTAATTTTTCTATTTCAGTACATGAAGATCATGACCAAGGTTATGATTGAGTGCTGGAGTCAGAATCCTGCAGCGCGACTGACAGCGCTTAGGGTTAAAAAGACACTGGGCAAGATGCTGGAGATGTATGAAATGGGCGGAGACAAGTTGTGATTGACATCTCTCAGCGTGGGGGTCTACTCCCACTGGGCGGAACTTATTCTCAGGAGGAAGGACAGACTTCCAGTGTACTTACAATGTATTACAGTGCTTGTTCTGATGCTGGCAAACAAAATTGTTGAGGAGCAAAAAGTCCCACAAGCTTGAGTATGAAGCAATACGCATTTTATAGTAACATATGAATTTGTGTTTCAAGACATGATACAGTGCAAAAAGGCTGTGTTTTTCAGTGTTTGGTTAATTATGATATTTCTTCAGTACTTTACTACAATCAAACCTGCTTATAAGGGCCAATGCATAAGTCACATGGTTATAAAGTGATTTTTCTTTTTGTATTATGTCTCACATTATCCTGTTAGCACATCTTAAAAAAAAAAACACCCACTACTTCTGAATTGGATTCATTACAGTTAAAATCTGTTATATAGGTCATTGTAGTGAGGTTATTAAGAAGAGAAATAGTAAACGAACAACACTACTTCTGAATTGGATTCATTACAGTTAAAATCTGTTATATAGGTCATTGTAGTGAGGTTATTAAGAAGAGAAATAGTAAACGAAAAATGAATTAAGAGTAGACTATAGCTACAAATATCATTATTTCATGTGACAGAATCGAGATACACATTTTCAAAGCATCTTAGCACTACAGTATTGTAAAACTGATATAAGCTGTGATTTCACTATGACATATGCCATGGCCTATGACAGTTTTACGATATCATAGCGCTAATATAGTTTTAAATATATCAGCCCAGATTGATAACGAAGCATAAGAAAGATTTGATTTTATTGGTTTACTTCATAAATCCAGCTAATGTTAACCAATCATAAAGCAGTTTCCAAATGCTTTGCTATCTGCCACTTACATGTATTAATGCCATCTCTGTGTGTGTTTGGAGGGCACCTGTATGATGTTATTTTTGTATATAGAAATGTGTATATTGAAAGCCACCTCTTCAAAAAGGTCACAATTTGTTGTTCCCCTTGATGGCCAGTAAATGTTTTTTAATTAATCATGAATACTTTCTGAGCAAACTAAACAAAATATTTGAATTATGTTCCTTAAATGCATTTTTTTAATGTTTTGTTGTTGATTTTGTGTTCTTTTGCTAGCAGATATTTTATTTGAATATTTTCTCATCAGATAGGTACAAAACAAACTATTGTTATCCTAACTGAAATGAACATGTGTTTATCCCACCGTAGGTTTGTTAAAGGTACAAAACAAACTATTGTTATCCAAGCTAAAAGTAACATGTTTATCCCACCATAGCTTGGTTAAAGGTACAAAACAAACTTGTTATCCAAGCTAAAAGTAACATGTTTATCCCACCGTAGCTTGGTTAAAGGTACAAAACAAACTTGTTATCCAAGCTGAAATTAATGTATGTTTATCCCACCAGCTATGTGTTACATATATTGATTTCACACACATACAGTTTGACTGTAAAAAAGGCTAGCTCTGGCACTTAACAGATTTGACAGGTGCAATTTTGTATTATTTTTGGTAAAATGTAATCTTAATTTGGCAAAATAATATACACCGATTGATTTTATTGGGAGGGGAGGGGGTCTTTTGGTATGCTTGAAAATTACTGCTGTTAACAAGATTATTTGATGAAATTGTATGGTATGGTCAGGTTATAGGTTTTAATGTGCACATTCGAAACAAGCTGTTGTAGCACATGCCTGTCATGGGCGAAGGTGTTGACTTCCGTCATTCAGGACAGAAAAAAAGGGGTTGGGCAAGTGGGAGAAATGTTCTGCTTACCCAGAGTTACATATAGCCCTCCTACAAACAGGGTCAGATAAATAGAAGTTCAGTTGGTAAAATTATTTCTTAATAAAAAATATTTAAAAACAATTAACAAATTTTATGGTAATTTATCAGAAAAGAAATCTTCATATAATTAGTGAACAAATTTCCAATTTTTTTTAACATTACTTGTTCTAGAACGAGTGCACTCCCCCCTTAAGACTAGTAGTCTGGTTCGAACATCCCAAAAGCCTCTGTAGTTCTAGTCACATGACCAGAACTAGAAAGAGTATGCCGTAGAAGAATTTAGGCCATCCCATTAGCTTTTGGGATGTTTGGACCACACTACTAACCGTAGGAGTGGAGGGAGCACAATTGTTTGAGGACGGGTAATGTAACCATAAAAGAGAAAACATCTCAAGCTTCTCTGGTTGTTTTGTCGAAGTCTGTAATTAATTATCCCCCATGCAGTGTTGATTTAACTCGTAGGACCCTTAGTTGTTGGTGCCTGTCTTGAACAGAAAACTCCTGTGAAGTCTGAGGTGGTGCCCACAACAGGTGTGCTTGAACAGTATTCCGATGAAAGCATGCCAGAAATGTCCCATACCATACCACATTGTTGGTTTAAATAACCTACTTAAACCTTTGCAGTTATTTCTCGTCAACTTAACCATATATAACCCCAGGGTTTCCGCCAAAGTGTAAAATGAGTGTGGTGCCATACCCAAATGTTTCGCATATTTTATTTTATAAGGTAACCTTTTGACAAAATTATCTTATCATTACAGTATGGTTTTCTTAACTCTAACCCTAAAATTAACCAATTTTCTTTCTGTGGGAGGGCCCTCATACCACTTGTTGGCTGTGGTTGTATTCAATTCCACAGTGCCATACCCAGAAACACTGAACCCCAGCAATTTTCTGATAACATGATATATTATTTTAGATTACAGTTGCATTTAATTTATGGTACTGACATTTAGGGATGTTCTGTCATAGTCATTTGTGTGTATGATACAGTATTGACTTTGTTCAAATTAGCCTACATAACAGTTGGAAAGAAGAATATGATTTTTTTTTTTAAAATACATTAAGTAGCTTAATGTTTTTGTTGGGTACAATGAAGCTTATGGTATATTTCTTTTTAAGTGCATGTTCAAGCCTAAGTTGCCTACATTTCTATAAGTACAACTTATTAATGGTTACATTAATGAAGATGTGTTTAAAAAGTAAAATTTAAGTGGATAAAACATGATTACATCTTTTAGACTTTACATGCGGCTTTTAATACTTAATCATTCTTATGTAATTACCGGTATATAGAGTGGATTTAATACTTCTTTTTTTTTTCTTTCTTTCTTTTTTTTGTTGAGCTGGCTTTTCCAGTACACTTATAAATGGCATTATCTTGTATTTGTTGTATAAAAATGTATATGGTCACATTACATGCATGGGAAATTTGTGATGAATTTTCCCATTTCACTCAGTCCCAGCACATAAAATATTAATATTGGTTATTGTACAGTTATACATTTGTACATTTCATTTGTATTATATTATTATATTTTTTATTTACTTTCATATCATTAATGTGTGTATGGTACTATTTACATGTTTATTAGAATATATATATATGTCAGGTTATATTCAATCTATATCTCTGCAAATTGAAGTATTTTTTGTCGTAGTAGTAAAGCTTGGGGAAATTAGTTGTATAATATTGAATCTTTTAATGAATCAATTAAAAGTAGCCTATTTTTTTTCTAAAATATTCCTGTCTGAATAACGAAATGTTGACATCGAATAGATTTTTTCTGAAATATACCTGTCTGAATAACGAAATGTTGACATCCAAGAGCCAGTGATTAAAGTAAACAAAACAGACTTTTTACTTTTTAATGTGCAAATAAAAAATAGGTTTAATAAAATTAGACTTGAGAAAATGATGTGCTAAAGAAACTCAGTATTCAGAGGCCTTCAAGCCCAATGTTAAAGCCAATTAATTCTGTTTTATCCTGCAATCACTCTATTTTCTGATTATGATGACTGATTAAAAACAAAGTTATAAACTATACTAGCAGATTATGACTTTTGACATCATGTCACATTACATCACATAGACAAGACATTTATTCAGTTATTGAGTCCACATATTATTTCACATAGATACATTACAAAATCATTCAACTGATTGAAGTCATTGTACGGTAGCTGAAATAAATAGAAATAATAGCTTTCTCCCCAAGTTTGTTTAAGGATTACAGGATAAAAATAACTAGTTAATGATGTAGGATGTTGGTTTATCCTTTTCAAAGAGATTGGAGAATTTCAAAGGCAAGCTTTATGGAATTTTCCATTCTTACCTTCACCGGATAAAGCCCATATCCTATGTCATTATCTGGTTATTCTCTTATTATATCTGACCTGTGACGTATATGAAGTTCAACATTTGTTCATGACTGTTAATTACTTCTGAATGTGTAGGTAATATTATCTGATGTTGCTATGGAGACTTTTATGTATCTTTCAATAGTATTCTATATTATAAAATATTTATACGATTATATGTACTTGTAACAGTAAAAATAAATTGGTCACAGTTTGAATTAAAAGTCTTCCTACAAAACGAATGTTTTTCATGCATGTGTATTTATGATTGTAGTAATACATTGGGATTTTTTATGATGTCATCGCATTATCATTATTACTGTTATTGTGTAAATATGAACAATGAAATGTGTATGATTGTTGTTGTATCTGTCTTTAGTTGAATTTTACTGAGTAAGAAAACCAACTGTATATCAACTATTTAATATTAGTTTTTTGTATTTAGACATTTCTGTTAAAATGTGGTTATTACTGTTATACATGCATGTAGATATTTTTTCTTCGTTCCCACCCCTCCTGGTTTTGAACAAAAAACAACAAATTCGTATGTTAGTAAATTCACTCATTTTTACTTTTTTTTCTTTTTTCTTTTCTTTTTTTTTTCATTTGGGTGCTATTATTGTATATTTATGACAACTGCTGTTTATAGTTTTTAATGAGGGATGGTGTCCATAATAAAATCTCTTATTATTTGGTGATATAGATGAGATTTAAAATAAACAATTTAGTTTGTGATTAACGTGTTATTGAGTACGTCTATGATTCTACAGATTTTATTTAAAGCAACGGTCCTGAGTTTACTGACATTGTAAAAGATTTCAGACTACATGTAATAAGGCCCCTTTAAGAACTAAAGTTGTACTCAAATAAATGTTTAATTATGTGTTTAAAACATCAGTGTCTCTTTCTAATTCCAGTGTGTTTCTGATCATCCCAATCTTTGTACTGGCTTACCAGTGGGTGAAAGGTTTCACTTTCCTGGAACAAGTTATCATAACAGCAAACTCCGGGCTGTCTCTTAAGGCTGTATGTCCGCATACACGTTGATATCATTAAACATGGGCAGATTGCAGGAGGTTCACTCCAATGTGGAATTTTCACATGGGGTTGGGGTTAGTTTTTCCCAGGACTAGCAGGTTTGTTTTGTGGTTTTGGATCGGTTGTTGTTTTTCTGCTTTCTGTAACATCATAAGATCATCATTTTCTGAAAGACAAGAACTGTTTCCAGTTGGCACCAATGGACATCACTGAAGTTGAAGTTTGTTGTAATTGTCTTATTCATTTGCTCAAACTCATAATGCTCAGTCGTGTTCTCTTTGAAATCCTGAAGCGAAAATCTGTTAGAATTGTTATAATGAAGAAAACATGGGAGTCTTAATTCAGTGTAGCTTGTTTTTTTAAACATATTTTGCAGGGGGTGGGTAGTGGGGGGGGGGGGGTGGAGAGATTATATTTTCTTGCAAGACCTCTATATATAAAATTCTATCTGACAATTTTTAATAGTCGTTCCATGATTTAAAAAACCAAAAAGTAACAATAATATTTATCTTGTGATGAAAAAAAAATGTACAATGTGTATTTGTATAAATCTGTATTATAGTAAAATATCTTTTGGCGGGGTTTTTTAATATTAGTTTTTTCAAATTTCACAAAAATAATCTTCCAATCAAAAGGTATTTTCTGTTTTTTATATATATATTGTAATGGTGAAGTTTAGTTGAAGTCTGCTGTTTCACATGAAATGTGAACAGAAAAACCACAGAATTTACATGGCAGTGTCTTTTTTTATACATGTATACATTTGTATATAGTTTATTATATACTGGATACTTAAATGTTTATTAGTTAAAAATGTATTTGTATTGATACAAAAAATCAAAATGTCCTGCTGGAGAGTAACTCCATCTTACATGGGGTTTTTCTTGTTTACTGTTATGTGCAAATGAATTGTCTTCAGTACGTTCTTTTTCACATTGTTTAAAGTAAGATCAAATATTTCTTTCTTTTTTAAATCTTCAATGCTGGCAATGTCTACAGTACATAACACTATGGTTTTGATTTCTATGATGATTGACATGAATGACTATTGCTGTGAGTCTCTTACTCAAAAGGTAAAATAATTTTTTAATTATTAAATTATATCATTGCAGTAATAAATTTTTTTTTTTAAACGTGGCAGCTGAAATGTGCAAACATTTACCAATAACACTAAAATAATATATAAAAACAATTTATGGTTTACAAAATGTCTTATATTAAACATGTTGAATTCTGTATCTAATCTCTGTTAAATTTTCCAACCTTGGAATACATAATTTTACTTCTGAAAAGAAAACCGTTTTGACCATAAAACTAATGAAAGTATTTTATAAAGGTAACTTCAAATTAACTTGAGAAGACATTTTTACTTTAAAATATGAAAGATTATGGGCAAAATGTACAAAGCCTGTTTTTGTTAAACGAATGCATTTATTACACTATGTAAGACATAAGCAAGCTTTGTAAATTTGACCAATACCATTTGTATGTATTGGAATCTCTTCCAAATAAGAAGTCATTAAACATGGTATCAAACTATTTTTAATATTAGTATGTTTTTCTCCGTTAAGAAGTCTGTACCAGTACCCACCAAACAACAAAATATCTTTTCCAAATAAGAAGTCATTATATATGGTATTAAATATCTCAATTAATATTTGTATGTTTTTTTCTGAGAAGTCTGTTCCAGTACCCATCAAACAGAACAATATTTCATCCATTTTTAAGTGAAATGTGTACATTTGTTTTATTATTTTAATGTTTGTACTTGAACTGTATAAGACACTAGAATCAAAAATGTATGTATGTCTTTTTTATGTTTACATTATATTCATCATAGTTGTGTATATTATGTACATACAGAGTTTATAAATGTTGATGTTCGTATTTCCCACCTATAAACTCATCTAATAAAGATGACTAAACAGATTGCATGTGATACCCATTTACTTACTTTGTCAAAAGAAATCTCGTTTTATATTTAAAAATTAGCATGGGTTTAGCCCACTGATCAAAATGGATTCACAAATAGAATGTTTTTTGGTAAAGTGACATTTCGAGTGTGCTGTATCATTTTAACACTAATAAATCTACTGTTAGTTCATTATGATAATAAAACACACCAAATAAACAACAAATTGTTACAAATATTATACATGTACTTGTAGGTCAACAGGCAATGCCTACATTTGTGTATTTTAATATGTAGTTGTCAGTATTAGGGGGGTGGGAAGCAATGCCTATATTAATATTTATTAACAGGAAAAATATCTTCAATATTTTCTCAGTGAGAAATATTCTGCATTGGTCTAACAAACAATACTATTGGACAGTTTGACGCTTACAAACCAATGGCTTTGTCGGTACTAAATATGACGTCATCACGATTTGACAAACACACAAAATCATGTCATGTAGTTTAAGAGTTGGCGTTTACAGCTCTCTGTTTTTGGTATTAAATTTTATAACAAACTGTCATTTTAATGCAATTCATTATAGATTTTGAAGGAGAATAAAGAGAACTTGTGTTTTTGAAAATTATCTATGAACGTGATTAAATTATGTTATAGTAATTCTCAGAACAGTGCGTAAAGTGGTTTACATCCTTTTTAGGTAATAAATAGAATAACAAACTTTATACCAGTTATCAAGTTTATGTCACTCGTGAAATAATTTTCATTTGTCACTCGCTAAAGCTTGTGACCTCAAAACATTTTTCACTCGGGACATAAATTTGATAATAACTGTTAACATTTTTATTATCCTCTATGTAGTTTTCAATATTGGGTTGGGGTGGGGACAATGTCTATTTTAATATCTAGTTCTCAATATTGGGGGCGGG
>JAECMU010065258.1:0-10920 GCA_016106625.1 Dracogyra subfuscus
GACATGAGCTTGAACTGGCTGCTGTTAGATCCACATGTAATAGTGGAGCTAATTTTAATTATAGTTATAATAATAACTTTATTTATTTAAGGAGGGTGACTGGTTTAGCATTAGCTAATCTTCCACCAGGCCCTCAACAAACATAATATAACATTGAAAAAGAATGAAAATACATTTAGTTTAAAATTGTATTTAAAACCTGTAACAGATGATTGGTGTCTAATGTCCAATGGAATTGTATTCCATATTTGTACACCAGAGTAACTGAAGGACTTTTTATAGATGTCAGTGTGAGGCCTTGGCAGTTGAAGTTTGTCTTTGCTAGAGGACCTTAGATTATAATTACAGATTTGAGATATTGGTGTTAAGAGGGATGTAATATATTGTGGGGGAAGTGCTATTTAATGCTTTATAAACCATGATGCCGATATGGTATTTTATTCTGTAGGGGAAAGGTAAAATATTAAGTTCCCTGAACATGTCCTTGGATGGAGTTAATATTGGTTTATTTAAAATTATTCTCATTGCCCGTTTTTGCATTTTAAGAATTTGAATCGTTTGTTCCTAATTTGCATCCTGACCCCAGACTATAGCAGCATAGTCAAGAATTGGAAGGATATATGCATTATAGAACACTGTTTTAGCAGCTTGATCTAAATAGGTATTAAGTCTTCTGAGAAGTGAGATTGTGGATACCAATTTTGAGATAAAAAATTTAATATGTACAGTCCAGGTCATTGACTCGTCTAAGTATACACCAAGTATCTTTTGAGATCTTACTGTATTAAGTTTTTCATTTTTTAATATTATTTTTATTGGGTCATGCATTGCAATTTTATGCAGTGTACTGATGAAAGGTAAACCCCAATGTAAAATTTGCCGTTATTCTAAGCAGTTTTCATGATAATGTCTTACATCACAAGTTACCTCCTCCTGACCTATGACTTCATTATTTAGTTAGTTAATAAATTAAAGTTAGTTAATAAATTATGTCATACTTTTAAAGGGACATACCCTAGTTTTTAAACACAAAGACACAAAGACACAAAATGATTTTCTCATATTTTTAAAAAGGCACGTGCCTCTGAGAAGTAACAGTTAGGCCCCTATGTAGTCGAGTTTTATTCTATTTTAGAGGGTATTTCACCATTTCAAAGTCAAAGACTCATGTTTCACTCAATTGTAACTTTATCAAAATGTGTTACAGGTTTGTAAATTAAACTAAACTTAATGTTAATTTTCATGAACTGAAACTAGGGTATGTCCCTTTAAATTATACTTACTCGGGATTCTGGTGTTCTTGGGGGAAACATGGCTGTTCGTCTGCTGGTTTAGAAACAGAACGGGCACCTTTGTAACTGTTGGGTTTTTCCACGTATTTTTCATGTCCCGAATGTTGACGATCGCGATGTCGTTTCGGTGACTTCGACCTTGACCTTGATGTAGGTGGCGTTGCGAGGTGTGTAGCCGTAGGTTGAGAAGCGTTGGAAGTGGCCATAGTGGCTTTCCTCGTCTCTGGAGGTGTGTCCGCACTGGAAGTAAAATATAAAATTTAATACTCAAATTTAATCATTGGTTTTTGTTTGTTTGTTTGTTTGTTGTTGTTGTTGTTGTTGTTGTTTTTGTTGGGTTTTTTGTTTGTTGTTGTTTTGGTTGGGTTTTTTGTTTGTTTGGTGTTGTTTTTGAGGGTTTTTTATTTATTAGCATGACCATTTTGACATAGCACCCTGACAACATATAAACCAGAGGAGGGCTAGAGAATAATCGAGCTAAGTTTTAACAATGATTGTTGTAGCGCACGCCTGTCCTGACCAGGAAAAAGGTTGGAGTGGCAGGTGCAAGGGAGAACTAGCATCTCGTCCGAAGTCAATGGCGGGCGATGGGTAGTTTTGGTGCTATGGGATTTTGAATGTCTCGTAGGATTAAATCAAAAGGAAACGTTTGTGCGCAGTTCCTATGAAGGAATTGGGCGCAGTTTGGAACCTATCGCCGGGGAGTTAGTATGTCAACAGTAGCTCGTTATGTGGGTGGGTGCTGGAGGAGCGCATTTCACTGGTATTTCGACATTTTCCGTTACGTTACGAAAATTGCCGAAGCCGTTACCATAAAAACATCAACATGCCCTTGACGTGACGTCAACAATGCTTTGACATTTTAATATGTTTATTGATGTCAAAGCGACATTATGCACATTCGTCTATAGTTTAATTTCAGAAATGTGCAAAACAAATCAATAAATAAAAAAAAATTAAAATCGCTGTTTGACATTTATAATCATATTTATTTTAAATATGTATAATTTTACAATATCTGTGCATGGATCAAATAGGCCTAATACTGATGATGACATCTAATGATGACACTGTCTGCTGACTCTGCTCTGTTCCAATATTTCATGAAAATGGGTGGATATATCAACAGAGGTAAGTGATCAATTGTTTGTTTCTTTGTTTAATTGTTTCTTTATAAGGACCGATGAAGTAGTAGGATGGGTGCGTAGGCATTGGCGTAGTTAGCATTTTATATTGTGAATGGTAGTTTGAGTGTTGTCTAGACCACAGCTAGAGAACACACGAGCTATGTGGAGGGGCGCCCATATTGGGAGGAGAAACCGAAACTAAACTGTCAATGGGCCGTGTTAAATGGGGTGACAGGTACACAGGACCGTACCCTGATCAAAAGGGGAGGAGCACTACCTTTTTATAAACAAATGAAACACTATGCTATTTTCTGGAGTAAAAAGAAAAGTGATTCTCTGCAGTAATATGTTTTTTCAGCTTTCGTTCTTTGTAATCATCAAAAAAACAAAACAAAACATATAATTTGGTGTAATTTTTGGCTTTGGCGTTAAAGTGCGAGGTCACGGAGTTCTTGAATCTTAATTAGATATCTATAAAGTACGAAAATAAAATCCGTCAAGGCAGTTGTGAACTGCGTGAGTTGCACTGTCAATGGCTACACTTCTAATCTTTCTCGAATGCCACGAACATCATTTCATTGCTGTCGCTCGATATTTGCCGTGGCATCTTGGATGGGATTAGATGGGATAATCAAGAGATGCGGCCTGCAGCATTTTATACACGGAGGAAATCTTTTCTTCCGACATTGCGTTCTCTTTTTTAAAAACAAAAAAGACAGAAGGAAATCCAAGTCGATTTCCTTTTTTATGTCATGTAATATCTCCACTGCGTAAATTACAGAAAGCAGTTGACTAAAATGTAAGAAATCTTGTCCTTTTTTATTTTTGGGTTTGTTTGTTGTTGTTTGTTTTTTTGTTTTTTAATGTAAATGTTTTAATGTTTTGTTTAGTTGTTGTTTTGGGGTTTTTTTTATGTAGTTTTTTGTTTTTGTTTTTTGTTTGCTTGTTTGCTTGTTTGTTTTTGTTTGTTTTTGTTCTTGTTCTTATTTTGTTGTTGTTTGTTTATTTTGTTTGTTTGTTTTGTTTGTTTGTTTGTTTCTTTTTGTTTCTTTTTCTTTTTAATGGGGAGTGATATTTTGTTTTTCGTTGGGCTTTTTTTCTTCTTTTTTGTTAGGATATTCATTTCTACGGTAATAATCTGTATATTGGAATTAAATCATGTCCTCAAAAGGACGGCACACGATCTGACTTTTTCGAATTGGTGTGAGATAGGGGAAGACTTTGCTTCCCTTCTTGTTCCCCCACTTTGTTAAAGAACTGGAAGACTTTTTTTTTTAATCACGCAGTTTGAAGGTATTTCTATTACCGTGTACGAGTTTTACATATGTATTATGTTGACCTTTGTCTAACTATGATATATGCTGACGATATCGATACTGTTGTCTGCTTATAATTGTCATTGTCAAATATCATAATGAAAAAAACACATCAATTTAAATGATAAGAAATTAAAATTGTTTTCATTTAGTAGATGCAAAAACACAATTTACAACTAGAAATTAATGATGAATATAAATATCTTGGTATTTGGTTTTATAAAACAAATAAATTTAACTTGTGTAAAAATAGTTGGTAGAATAAGCTAAACAAAAATGTATTTTATAGTTTACAAAAAGCCAACGAATAGTATATCTCTTTTATGTAATGGTTGTAACAATATTATTGTAGTGTTGTGAAGTATGAAGCGTATGCAAGAACTTGTGTAGGAGGTGGGGTCTAAGACTGTCGCAAGCGAAGTTTCTAGGATATACGAGTTATGTTCTTCCTGATAAGATATTCATATTAAAAAACAAAATTGGAACAAAGACATTGTTGCTAACAATTAGTATAAGAATTGTCTGTTTTGGGGAATGTCTTATAACGGACAAAAGTTATTGTTAATTTTTTGCTTTGTTTAACGACACCATTAGAGCATATTTATTTATTAATCATTGTCTGGTTGTCAAATATTTAATAATTCTGACATATAGTCTTAAAGATGAAACCATCTACATTGTTCCATTAGTAGCAAGGGATCTTTTATATGCATAATCCCACGCACATGACAGCACATACCACGCCCTTTGATATGCCAGTCGTGGTGCACTGGCTGAGACTAGAAATAGTCCAATGGTCCCACCGGAGGGGATCGATCGCTGTACCAGTAGGCTACGTCCCGCCCCTAAGCGTAGTAACGTTCTGGGCTTCGTTTTTTCACGAAGTGATCTTAGCGCTACGATTACCTTATGTGCATAACTACCTTATGTGCTTACGGTAATCTTAGCGCTAAGATTGTTTCGTGGAACAAGACCCTGTTCTGTTCTGTTATTTGGGCGTAGTGTTAAAACTGATAGAAATTTAAAGTCTATTTTGTTTAATTACACCATTAGAGCACATTGATTAATTAATCAACGGCTACTGGGTTTCAAAGATTTGGTAATTCTGAAAAAAAATTGTTTGTTTGTTTGTTTGTTTGTTTGTTTGTTTATCGACGCACTCAACACATTATAATAACGGTTATATCGGCGTCGGACATATGATTCTGAAACATAGAGGAAACCGTTATATTATATGATTCCCTTAGGATCAAAGGACGGGGAATACCCAATGGGTCCATCGAGGTGATTCGATGCAATGTCCTAAACTGAACTAAAGCTGATGGCTTAACCATAACGACCGGCCTCGGTGGCGTAGTGGTTAGGTCATCGGTCTACAGGTTGGTAGGTACTGGGTTCGGAACCCAGCCAAGGCATGGGATTTTTAATCCAGACCCAAACACAGAGTGAGTGCCCCGCAAGGCTCAATTGGTAGGTGTAAACCACTTGCACCATCCAGTGATCCATAACTGGTTCAACAAAGGCCATGGTTTGTGCTATCCTGCCTGTGGGAAGCGCAAATAAAAGATCCCTTGCTGCTAATCGGAAAGAGTAGCCCATGAAGTGGCGACAGCGGGTTTCCTCTCAAAATCTGTGTGGTCCTTAACCATATGTCTGACGCCATATAACCGTAAATAAAATGTGTTGAGTGCATCGTTAAATAAAACATTTCTTTCTTTTCTTTAACCATAACTCTACACAAACTAGTGAGAAAGCTTTCTAAGGCAATGCAGTGCTAGAGTTATCATTAATAAATGTTAATAATAATATGTTCAAAAAAAAAAAAAGGAAAACTAATGATGAATTTATTAATTTAAAAAAACCTGAACATTTGAATATAACAACGTTTTTAGTAACCCTCACATCAATATTAAACGAATTAAAATATCACAACTCATGCACACACATAATATGCATGAGTATGGATAAATGCATGCATGCATGCATGAGTATGGATAAATGCGTGCATGTATGCATGCATGCATATAATTATATGTAAAAATGTACGTACATTGCGCACATACGTAATATTAATGAATACTATAACACTGTAGTTAAACTATATGAACTATTTATTGAATATAGTATTTAATAAATGGTGCACATAACAAATTATGCAAAGCACGTGCTGTGCGGTGTTAGTAAATTCTAACTGTGCAAACATGAAATGTAGAAAACTTCGTGTATTTCAACTACGCCGGGTGATCGTGGTCCCGTGATGTGCCATCAAGCAAACGTGGTCACGTGATGTGCCATCAAGCAAACGTGGTCACGCGAGGTGTCATCAAGCAAACGTGCAGACGACATTTACCCACCTGGGCTTGACATTTTGGGTTTCACGTGACAGCCCTAGCCACTGTCTCAACCTGTCCATGCTGTCAACACTATGCGGAGGCTAAGCCTTGATACGCCCATCTGATAGAGACAATAAGTCAAAACACATAAATTCTTCTAAATGCTATTTTCCTATTCATAAATACGATAAACAATAATAAATGTATATTTAACAATACGTCCAAAGTGTTTTATAACCCATGATATATGGTAAAAACTACTTAAGACTAGCATCACAATAAATTAAGACGGCTCCAAACAAAAAGAGACACAAAGGAAATAATATTAATTAATTCAATCATTTATAGTTATTTTCGTGCTTATATCTAATTAAGGTCCACGCACCTCAGTTTTCTGGACTGTCTGTCCAGGACAGAGGATTAGTGGTTAGTGAGAGAGGAGTCGTTAAACTCGCTCTGTGTGGGAGCCGGTACCGGGGGATGAACCCAATACCTATCAGTTCAATGGTGAGATAATAGTGTCGGTCTTGTGCTCTTACGTGAACTTTAAAAGCACACGCCCCAGTGGTTGCCACTGTAAAAACATTTCCAACTTCCCACACATTTTCAGTCACGATCATTGACAAGAGTCACGATAATGCAACATTAATTTACTGACATATATTTTTTTTAATTTATAATTACAACACCCATGTCATTGGTTTCATTATTTTGAGAAGATGAGAGGGTTAAATCAAACAAGAAAAGAAGAAGATAGAACAGTAAGGTAAGGTATAGAGAAAATCTGAGCTTTTCACTCAAATATAAAGAATACATTGATTAACCCAAATGTCTCCGGAACAAGCTGAAAAAAAACTATTGTTAAAGGGACATACCCCAGTTTTTAACCACTAAGGCATATTTCTTTTACTATTATAGCTGTTTTTAATAACTGAAATCATACTTTACTTAGATTTTACGGTGTAGATTATCAGTTTCCGTACATTTGAAGTGTTTTTGGACATCTTGATGTTTTTAACATCACAAAATGCCTTTCTAATATTATAAAAACGCACGTGCGTCTGAGAAGTAACACTTCATTTGGTCACCGACAAATTGTGGCTACACCGAAAGACCGTCACGTGATTCTTACTAAGTGCAATTTGATCAATAAAACCCCCACAGAGGTTTTAGAATAATAGTTTTAAACCGAAACTCCAGTGATGCAATGATGATATTTTCAAGGCTATCGTTAATATATTGACGGAATGTTGAGATTTGTTTTCTCCCTTAATGCTTTTAGACAAATACTTAAATTGTTGTTGTTTTAAGAAATTGAGGTTAAAATCATCTGATGACGTTGTTATGGTATTACATTAAGATAGAATCTGAGGAACCATGCATGCAGATATAACTGAAGTGGTCATGGGTTGGACACTGCAGCCATGTTGCCAGTTCAATACATAATTGTCATATATACTTGTCTTAACATTTCCAAGAAATATTTCACCCATGCATGTACATGTATATAGTGTCACAATGACTGTGGTTTTGCTCTTCAAGCAAACCAGTTATCCATACAAAATAATGAAAATAACATCATACATATCAGTTGCATTAAAAACAAAAGAAAGGCCCCCCCCCCCCCCCCCAAAAAAAGAAAAGAAAAAAAAGAAGCTTTAATTAAACTTAGTATTAATTTTCACTTGTTGAAACTGGGTTCTGTGCCTTTAAACAAAAACTGTAACAACTATGGCATTCTGTCTTGAACAACACTTCCAAAGAACTGAATAATGCCTTCAACAAAGCGTATAGATCAAAGATTCCAACAAAAGCCCATAAATATGAAAGTGACGTGAAAAAACTCCATCTTAACTTGAATGAAGTAGAATCTTAGATCCAGTAGTCCATTATCTCCAGACATTGTAATAGTTTATGTTCAGGAGTACGTGCTAAGCATAACCATAAACTGTCTCCTGTTAAACAGCAAGCAGCTGATGATTTTGAATCTGACTCTTTCAGACCAAAAAAACAACAACGTAACAGACGATTTCGCAGATCTAAACTGAAGGAAAAAATTCAGCCATTATATAGGTGAATCCATTTTTTTTTTTTTTTTTTTTTTTGATTGTATTATTGTAACGGGAATCTTTGTCATTAAAATCTAAATGTAAAGACAGAATTACAAAAGCCATATATTGTTTGGTTGAAGCAGATTATATAGGCCTATCTAGAATTTTATATTGTGGGGATGGAGCACCCACACTTATGAGTCGTTTTATGGGAAGGAACGAAGGAAATGTTTTATTTAAAGACGCACTCAACACATTTTATTTACGGTTATATGGCGTCAGACATATGGTTAAAGACCACACAGATATCGAGAGAGGAAACCTGTTGTCGCCACTTCATGGGCTACTCTTTTCGATTAACAGCAAGGGATCTTTTTTATGCACCATCCCACAGACAGGATAGTACATACTACGGCCTTTGTTACATCAGTTGTATTGATGGTCAATTGGCCCTCTATTTCCATTGCACCCAGAAGTTTATTTTATTCCAAAATAAAACATACTTCATTACTTTGTTCTTTTTCTTTTTTTTGTTTTTTGTCTTCCTTCGACTACATCCCTATGAATTATTCAGTATGTGCTGTCTCTTCAAAAGCCTCGACAACAATCATACAGACAAGTTAAAGATAAAAGAACTCTTAAAGGGACATACCCTAATTCTTAAACACTAAAGAACATTTTTGTCTACTATAGCCATTTTTGATAACTGAAATCATACTTTACTTAGATTGTATGGTTTAGATTATTAGTTTCCGTACATTCGAATCGTTTTTGGTTATCCTGCTGTTTTTAACATCACAAAATACTTTTCTCGTATTTGTAAAAACGCACGTGCATCTGAGAAGTAACAGTTATGAAGAGTATTTCACTATTTCACACTAACGTTTCACTGAATAGTAAATGTTTCCAAATGTGTTACAGGTTTGTAGATTAACTAAAATTAGTGTTAAAGGGACATTCCCGAGTTTGCTGCATTATAAGATGTTTAGGACTATAAAACAAATATTTCTTCGATTAAACTTTCATATTAAATATATTTTCTTATTTAGAGTATCAGTGTCTGTATCTTCAATCTGTTTCTGGTCGTCTTAATATTCGTAAGAAGTCCAAACAGGATTTTTGTCTTCAAATAATTTTGTACGTACGAAAAAAAATCTTTTTTAGGAAATAAACTGAAATTTAACCCAGTACAAATACTAGATGGATCAAAAACACGTTTAATATACAGTCACTAATATTTTATGTAGAAAAATATTTTTGATATGTAATTACAGTTGTCAAAAGGTCTCTGTTAGTCGATAACATCTTAAAAATTGCAGCAAAGTCAGGAATGCCCCTTTAATTTTCACGGGTTGAAATATCCAAATACCCGGTATTGAGAACAAAACTAACATTTAAGTAATAAAGACGTGTAAATTCATCATGGACATAAAATTATGGGTTGTTAGAAAAGAAAATGGTGGCGTAACCGGCATTTGTTTCTAGTACGTCCAGTAGGCGCCGAGTGAGATTTCATTGATATAGCATTTTTTAGCATTACGTTTTAAATCGCGTGCCGTTTTAAAAATAAGCCATGTATGAAAAGGAAACTTTTACCATGAAAATGCACCAGGAACTGCTTTTGTGGAAAATGTTAATAGTTTGCACGCTTTTCCCCCATTATTCATCTTCAAAAAGTGAAAGGTTGTTGTCGTTGTTGTTTGTTTGTTTATTTGTTTGTTGTTGGTGTTGGTTTGTTGTTGTTTTCTGTTTTTATTACTATTAAACATTTTGTTGCGTTTAGTTGAATATGTGGGTCGTTTTTGATGGGGGTTTTATGGAGTGGGTGGATGTTTTTGCTTTGTTGTTCGTTTGTTTTTGGGGGTTTTGTTTTTGTTTTGTTGTTGTTGTTGGTGGTGGTGGTGGTGTTTTTTTTTTTTTTGGGGGGGGGGTTGTGTGTGTGTGTGTGTGGGGGGGGGGTTATAATTAGTTTCTTTAATCATCCAGTATATTAACGGATGTCTGTTGTGTTTGATGTAAACGCAGTCCAAGTAATAATGCAAATTGCAGCTGTACAATGAATGTGACCCAAGGGCAAGATCACGGTAACTTAATACTAATGTAATTAATGTAATATAATGTAGCTTGGTGGTGTTTATAAACAACAGAGGGCCTGATCCCGTGACATCATTTGACCTCATTCTGACCTCTAAAGTAATGTTTCAACATGGCAATCAATTTTGAAGACTACCGTCTAAACTATCAAATTACTCTTATAGATGTTTCTTTTTTGAAATAGGTGTATAAGGTAGTACTAAACCAAATAACTTCCGGCTGGGTCAAAGTTCGAGGTGAACTTTTGATAGAGAAGCGAACACCACAAGTCCTGTGATTGGTTATAAATGTGAGTGTGTTGGTTGTAAAAAAATAAAATAGTTTCATCTGGGTAAAAACAATATGCAATTTTATTTCATCTAGTACCAGTGTGTCAAGTAGCCTTGTGCTTGTAACATGTATGGGGTACCTGTAAAAAAGAAGTACTCGAATTTTGTGCGGAACTAGGGTAGTCATAGACGCTACCCGTTATTTCAGAACCGAACAGCTTGACCCCCAGTTTTCTCTGGTTATCTTGAAGTGTGGGGGGTGGTAGCATTTATATCCGTGGCGTTTATGTTGATTGATACGCTGCATATAGGAGTTTTAGCCACATATGTTACTATTATCGTTTATGAGATTTGATTTGGTGGTATAGACCCTATCAAAACGTTATTTTACAGTCTTTTCTGGAATTGGTCTCCTGTGTGTTATGCTCCAGCCAAAAT
>JAECMU010065297.1:3373-13671 GCA_016106625.1 Dracogyra subfuscus
TGTGTGTATGTATGTGTGTGTATGTATACGTGTGTGTGTATGTATATGTCATATGTGTGTATGTATGTATGTGTATGTATGTATATGTATGTGTATATCTGTGTGTCAGTGTGTGTATGTCTGTCAGTATGTGTGTGTGTGTGTGTCAATGTGTGTGTGTGTGTGTGTGTGTGTGTATATGTCTGTGTTCATGTTTGTGTGTGTATGTATGTGTCTGTATGTGAATGTGTATGTATAAGTGTATGTCTGTGTGTGTATGTCTGTGTGTGTATGTCTGTGTCAGTGTGTGTCTATGTGTGTATGTGTATGTATGCGGCTCTATTTGTGTGTGTGAGAGAGACACACACACACACACACACAGAAACACACACACACAGAAACACACAGACACACACACACACTCACACAGACACAGACACACACAGACAGAAGGTGTGGTTGGGTTGTGAGCCCCACTTCAGGATATAAATGTAAGTTTATTTGGTCTTGCTCTATAAATAAAAATAAAAATGTCACTTACCCTCACCAACCCCCTCCCCATCCACGTAGGACTCTTAGAAGTTGCGACCCATGTCCAGATACATACAGACAGACACAGACAGACAGACAGACCGACAGACACACAGTATTTATTTTTCTCTGAAACATTAATGAAATTTTCCGAAAGATATCTAAAATGTTCTCAGTTTTATTTTGTATGCATTGAAATAAACATAGAATTAGGTGCAGGTTAACATGAAATATGGACCTGCATGATAACCAATGAATTTATCATCTTAAAAAAAACAAGAAGAAAAAAGAAATTATTTTTATTGTCTTGCTTTAACGGATGTAAACATTCAAGATTACTTTTATTAGGTTTGCTGCTGCGATGGCAGCATTAACTTGTGCATTAAAGTTTAATGTTAAAGTTTCAAGCTGTAAGGACTATGTCGGTGAAACTTGGTTTATAGGTGCACCTGTGGATATTCATAACAATGCATGTGACCCCCCCCAAAAAAAAAACCACACGAAAAAAACCCTGTGAAAAACCCACAATGTTTTTTTTTTTTTACATTTGAATGAAGATTTTATGAATGTAATTATCCGTAACTGAATAAGTTTATGGTAGGCGTGGCATTTAATACAGCGGAATTCTGGTTATAAAATGTCTTCAGAGATCAACACTAATACTATAGGGTGACTTAATATCTTACTGCTCCACAGCTGTCATATGCAGAAACCACCTAAAGATAATGTTTTGTGCTGCCATTTTAAAATATACACACTGACATTTAATCATTGGAGATTTAAAATATACTTTTCTAAAAAAGGTAGGGGAACCTGAAATATTAATGTTAATATTAACTATTAGACTGAATATACATTTTGACCACAGACGTTCTAGTAAAGAATATCCAGGTCTGTTTATCAATACTTAACTATTATCGTATAACCATTTCCCACAGCTAATATACCTTACAATTTTGACAGCTGTAAATTCTTCTTAAGAGTTCCCCTACGTTTTTGAAAGAGTATACTTTATTGAATAAGTTTGCATGTACCGGTCTCGGTTGCGCAGTGGTTAAGCCACCAGACTACAGACCGGTAGGTACTGGGTTCAGATCCCAGTCGAGGCATGGGATTTTTAATCCAGATACAGACTCCAAACCCCGAGTGAGTGCTCCACACGGTTCAATGGGTAGGTGTAAACCACTTGCACCGACCAGTGATCCATAACGGGTTCAACAAAGGCCATGGCTTGTGCTATCCTGTCTGTGGGAAGCACAAATAAAAGATCCCTTGCTCCCTATCATAAAAGAGTAGCCTATGTGGAAACAGCAGATTTTCTCTAAAAACCCAGTCTCAGAATGATCATATGTTTGACCATATGTCCAATAGTCGATGCTAAGATTAAAACTCAATGTGCTCTAGTGGCGGTGTTAGATAAAACAAACTTTACTTTTACTTTTTAAGTTTGCATGGTGTCCATGTATATGTGTAGAGCCTAATAATAAAAGGCAAGTTGGACGACATCTATGTGTATTTGAATAATCAATTGATATATGTCAACAGATCGATAATCGTTTTTTGCAACCAGATTGATAAATTAATTAATTATATATAAACATGTTTAATAGGTTCGACCCTACAATATTGGAACGTGATAATAAAGGGTGGCAGGATGCAGCCAAGTGGTAAAACGATCACTTGACGTGCTGTCGGTCTAGGATCGATCCCCATCGGTGGGCCCATTGGGCCATTTCTTGTTCCAGCTAGTGCACCGCGACTGGCATATCAAAGACTGTTGTATGTGTTATTCTGTCTATGGGATGGTGCATGTAAAAGATAGTTGCTACTAATAGAAAAATGTAGCAGGTTTCTTCTCTTAAGACTGAATGTCAAAATTACCGTATGTTTGACATCCTACAGCCTGTTAAGCGGGCAGCATAGCCCAGTGGTACAGTGCCCGCCTGATGCGCGGTCGGTCTAGGATCGATCCCCGTCAGCTAACCACTGGGTTTTTTTCTCGACATAACCATATGTCCGACGTCGATATAACCGTAATTAAAATGTGTTGAGTGCGTCGTTTAAAAAAAAAAAAAAAAAATCCTACAGCCTGTTAGTAATATATCAGTGTACTTTAATGTAGGATTTCTGCCATAGAATAAAATGGGTATGGTGTGCCCTACCCAAATGTTTATACATATTTTATTTTTGTAAGTTAACTTTTTTGCAAAATTAATTTCTCTTAACCCTAACCCTAACCCTGAACATAACCCATTTTGTTTCTAGAGGTGGGGATCCCCAATACCCCATGTTGACTGTGGTTGCATTCAATTCCATATAACGCCATACCCAAAAATGTCTTTCTAGCAGAAACACTGTACTGACACTGGAAAAAGAGATGACAGTCAAGACCAAAGACTATTTGTCTAACGCAGAGCTTTCAGAATTTTAATAAAATACACTGGCCATTGGATCAGTTATTTAAAAATGTTTATTAGTGATTAAAAATTCACTAGCCCTACTTAACACATAAAGCCTAAAAACACTAACATTGAGGCTTGGGATTGGGAGGCAGAATATTCATATTTACAAGTTAAGACTTAACTGCAACATTTGACCAACAAAATTCACTAGCCGTTGGGCATGGCAATAGTAGTTATTTACTAGCCCAACATTGAATATCACTAGTCATGGGACTGTGGCTACCATAATCTAGAAGCCCTGTCTGGCATGGTAATAGTCGTTATTTACTAGCCCAACATTGAATATAATTAGCCATGGGAGTGGGGCAACCATAATCTAGAAGCCCTGTCTGGCATGGTAATAGTCGTTATTTACTAGCCCAACATTGAATATCACTAGTCATGGGAGTGTGGCTACCATAATCTAGAAGCCCTGTCTGGCATGGTAATAGTCGTTATTTACTAGCCCAACATTGAATATAATTAGCCATGGGAGTGGGGCTACCTTAATCTAGAAGCCCTGTCTGGCATGGTAATAGTTATTTGCTAGCCCAAAATTAAATATCACTAGCCATGGGAGTGGGGCTACCTTAATCTACCTGTCTGGCATGTTAATAGCCGTTATGTACTAGCACAACATTGAATATCACTAGCCAGGGAGTGAGGTTACCTTAATCTAGGAGCCCTGACTTTAATGACATCTCAGCACATTTTAAACTTTACCGTGAGCAAATATTTAATCACTCGTCTGCATTATTGCTAGGCGAGCAATCTCAAGAAGCTTCAGACAAAACATTTATTAAATTTTGTATAGCAAGGCAATCAATTTTCCAGTATCCTAAGACATTCCATGCTAGTGTGTTGAGAGTTTGAATTATCGCTCTCCTTCCCTGGCGAAGACAACATGTAGGTGTCAGTAACCTTTTTTAAAATCTACATGTCAACCTTTTTTAAAATTCTCTCGTGGTTATTTGACCGGTCGGTCGTCCCAAGTAACAAAAACACTTCATGCGTAAACGAAAACGTGAGACTTGCTATTTTATGCTGACAACACATAAATAAATAAATAACAAATTTGGCTTGCTAACCAGGTGTACCTCAAATTGTGTCTTGTGATAAATTACATTTCACATTACGTAGCACATGCATTCATAACAGTAGCTGTTTAGCGTGTTGTTGTCAGTGCCGTATTACTGGCTGTATCGGTCCAAGTCTAGATTGGAAATGGAGTTTGTTCTAATAGTGGCCAGGAAAGGAAAAAGGTTTTTGTTTAACAACACCACTGGAGCACATACATTTATTTACAGGGATAGGAATTCTCTTTGGATCAGCTGTTTCATCACATTTTAATCGTCTTTTCCTCCCAAATATGTAAAATAGTACAGATTTTAAACTAGGATTTCAAGAATTTCTGGGACCCATTAGATTTCCTCTTTTTGACAGCACCAATTCCCACCCTTCATCGGCTACTGGATGTCAAACATTTTGTAATTTTGACATAAAATCTTAGAAAGGAAACCCACTATATTTTTCTGTTAGTAGCAAGGGATCTTTTATATTTTCATTCACATAGACAGGATAGCACATACCACAGTCTTTGATATACCAGTGGTGGTGCCGTAATTGGAATGAGAATTGGCCCACTGATGGGGATCGATCCCAAACTGACCGTGTATTAGGTGGATGCTTTACCACTATGATATATTCCGCCCCCTTATTTTAGTATAGAAAGGAAGGAAATGTTTTATTTAACGATGCACTCAACACATTTTATTTTACGGTTATATGACATCCGACGTATGGTTTAGGAACACACATATATTGAGAGAGGAAAGCCGCTGTCTCCACTAATTCTTTTCAGTCAGCATCTTTAAGGATCTTTTATTTTATTTATACCATCCCACAGACAGGATAGTACATTCCACGACCTTTGTTACTCCATTTGTGGATCACTGGCTGGAATGAGAAATAGCCCAATGGGCCTACCGACGGGTGTTATAGTAAAGAGGCCTTGATCTTGCTCAGGGCAAAGACTTGTTCAATATCAGAATTTAATAATACTTATTGAAACACGAGTGTACATCATTCTGTAGTTCAGTGAACACCATTATTCTGTACATGCTGAAGACTTGTACAATATCAGAATTTAATAACACTTATTGAAACACGAGTGTACATCATACTGTAGTTCAGTGAACACCATTATTCTGTACATGTTGAAGACTTGTACAATATCAGAATTTAATAATACTTATTGAAACACGAGTGTACATCATTCTGTAGTTCAGTGAACACCATTATTCTGTACATGCTGAAGACTTGTACAATATCAGAATTTAATAATACTTATTGAAACACGAGTGTACATCATACTGTAGTTCAATGAACACCATTATTCTGTACATGCTGAAGAGTCTGTAAACAAAATTTTCCTGTGATTTTTTTCTTGATTATCTTTACACATCATTTGATTCTGAAGTAAACACAATCTTGATCAAATGATACCAAATTGACTGTTTGACACTCTCTGAAAGATCAGATAATTAATTCAAAGAACACCTTTGTTAACACAGGTTTGCCTTGGGTAGTCTTATTGGAATTCCTGTAGATAATGAATTGTGTGTAGATACTGATTCATGTATTGGTCAAATAACAAAATGCTTGGCTTGCTCATATTGTTAAGATTCACTGGCACGACAAGGATTTTTTATTATATTGTCAACCCCTACATTTGTCCACTAACATGTTCTATTACTAAAATACATGCATCTAAAAATTAATGAAATATATCCATCAATGTCCAAAATTTAAATAAAAATATAAATATGGATAAGCAGATCCACAATTGTGGGTTATAACTTATATTTAAATACATGCAAAGTGGTGCTTTCAAACCAGAGTAATTATCTTATAAACACAGCAGCTATAGGCTGCTAGTTGGCTTTACTGTTGAGTCCAGTAAAGTTATAACGATACAGTATCGTATCGTGATACGAGGGCTATGATGCAATACATCGATTCAGAACAGCTGTATTGCAATACGAGGGCCATGATACGATATATAGATTAAGAACAGCTGCATCTAAACCGTTTAATTATCGTTGATTGATATGAAAAGTTTAGTATGACGATGCGTATCATATCACGAGCTAGCACATCACTAAATATAATCCAGTTAGGTCGAAATTCAAATGTGACCTACAAATTTAACAGAGCACTTAATACTGCCAGTCCTGTTTCAGTTAGATAAAATACGGTATTAGCTTCTGCTAGATACAAAGTCCAGAGATGAAAACCGTTGTGAATGATGTTTATTGATTATCTGTTCAATGGCTTACTTATGTATACCATACAGTCTGAGCATGTTTTAAGAAATTCAGTTTTAGAGTACATTGTTACAAGTGATGGCAGTCATAAAATAGACATATATATCTAAGCATTACGTTAACAGGGAACAACTAGTTAATGCTGTCGGATATCTGCTTTATCCTGTGAAGGTAAGAATGGTAAATTCTGCAAGTCTCTGCTGAGTGGAATTTCTCATACAGTATAAGCTGCTTTTTCAGACATACATGTACATACATATATATAAACCTAATGCAAAGAATTATGGAACATTATGACTAAAGATTCACCCAGCAGAAATTATGTTGCTTCTTCAATTAGATAAAATTCTGTATGAGTCTGTTCTGTTTATAAAGTGTAGATATATTATCCATGAGTGGCAATTTGATAATATACGGTATGAGCTTCTCTTTTAGACATACACACATATATATAAACCCGATACAAAGAATGGGGGAATGTTATGACTACAGATTCACCCAACAGAACTTATGTTTCTTCTTCAATTAGATAAAATTCTGTAGGAGTCTGTCCTATGATGAAGTGTGGATATATTATCCATGAGTGCTTCAGTTTGATAATATACGGTATGAGCTTCTTTTTTAAACATACATAATCATACATATATAAACCCGATACAAAGACTTGAGTTATGTTAAGAATGCAGATTAACCCAACAGGACTTTTGATTTTTCTTCTCTTGTGATAGTGTGAATATAGTATTCACTAGTGCTTCAGTTTGATAATATACAGTATGAGCTTCTTTTCCAGACATACATACATATATAAACTCGATGCAAAGAATTATGGAATGTTATGACTACAGATTCACCCAACAGAACTTAGGTTGTTTCTTCAATTAGACAGAATACTGTATGTAACTGTCCTATGATGAAGTGTGGATATATATTTGATAATATACTGTATGAGATTTGTTTTAGACATACATACATATATAAAGCCGATGCAAAGAAATGCGTTATGTTATGAATACAGATTACGGTAACCCGACAGAACTGGAGTTGATTGTGTGCAAATAGTGAGCATAGTTAGAGAAATACGTTGAAGAGCTGTTGTTTTAGGTAACTTGTACAGGCGATGGCAGCCGTAAGTTATCACTGTCAGCATTCCGGTCTTACACTCGTGACCACATCGCTATAGTTACCTGTACACGGTGGTGGTAGTAGTCGTCCTTATACTATAGCACTATATGTACATGTTATCTTATGTTACGGCCAGGACACTGTAACTTGTAAGTGTTTTTTTTTAATCATTTAAGTATTGCATGGGTATTATATACACTGTATGTGTGTGTGTATAGTTTCTTCTGGATGTCAGTATAGTAAGTGAGGACAAAATTTAGATCAGTAGGTAGAGCACTTGATTGAGGTGCTTGGGTCATAGGATCGAAGCCCGTCAGTGGATTAAGTTATGGCTTGAAATAGGAAGTAAAGTAGGGCCTGTTTTTTGGGTTAAAGTATAGCAATCAAAAATAACATAAAAATGTAAATTTAAACAAACTAAAATATGGTCTGTTGGAAATAGGACAGCACTGGGTGAAAGGAGGGGTTGGAATAGGTAATGCTGCTAATTGAAAAGAGTAGCCCATGAATTGGTGACAGCAGGTTTCCTCTCTCGATATCTGTGTGGTCCGTAACCATATATCTAATGCCATACAATTGTAATTAAAAAGTGTAGAGTGCATTGTTAAATAAAACATTTCCTTCCTTCCTTTTTTGCAAATGAGTTAAACTTACAGGTTTAGTGTCCATTTTTTGGTGTGGGTTAAGACTAGGGTCTGCGTCTTTAAATAGCAGTTATCTTACTATAATGTTTCTAAAAAGTAGAAAAGTACATGTATTTCCATGAATTTTCTACATTAACTAAATTAAAACTAGGGTCTTTGTCTTTAAATAACAGTTATCTTGCTATAATATTTCTAAAGAGTAGAAAAGTACATGAATTTTCTACATTTTAGGGTATATAATTTTGTCGTCCATTACCCTCTGGCAAAAACTGGGTGATAACAAATAGTCTAAATGTGCTGAGGCATTGTTAAAAGTTTCTTTCAGAGGCTTGTAATAACTTATAACATAGTTTCTTATTATTAGGAATACACATGTATGTATCTGACACAGGTTACTGGCCTCTGATCCAACACGACACACAGTTTATCCCATTTGTTTTGTTGTGCCGGGATGTTACATATTCAAACTGTCATCGATAATGTGTTACAAATACATGTATATGATGCTGTTACTCACTTAACATAACATTAATGGGACATTCCTGAGTTTGCTGCTAACTAACGGAGACTTTTTAACGATTGTAATTTTAAAAAAATACCACACCATATATTCTTACATCATCTATATATCTATCTATATATATATATATATAGATACACAAGGCTCGAAATTCATTTTTTTGATTGGGAGGCAATCTTTGCTTTTTATATTTTAATTGGGAGGCAAATGTTTGAATTTGAGAAGCAGTTCTAGAGCACAGGTATTGCTGTTATTTTACACTTATTTTATTAAATCTATACAAAATAAAGAGTCCAAACAAATTATGTATCCTCGAAGGATCGTGAAGCGTCCTATTAACGGGGAAATGGTTACAACGCACACGCATTGTAATCACACGATAAATTTTATTATTTGATCTATTACCTTTTTCAATTAACTACAAATATCAATTAATAAAATGTTTATAACCTTACAAGTGTATTCCGTCGATAGATAGACTAAAATAAAACAATTGCCACAGATGAATGTGTAAATTCCAAGGCCTGGATCGGAAAGCGTCCTATGGGTAAGATGGGCTTCCATAATTCGTTTTTGTTCCAAGAATACGTACGTCATGTGACCTGACCCAAAGATGAAAGCAGACGTGACAGCGTCAGGATTATTTCGCTGTTGACCAGTGCTGATTATTTAGATGCAGGTAGGTATTGATATAGCATATGATTTTAATCGATGCTACTATTTAAAATAACGATCGTGTATAACGCATTTTGTATAAAAATAACTTGTTACCTGTTTTTTCCTCATTTTGTTTTTCTTTATCGGTAGCAAGTACTTCCTGGTTCAGAATCATTGTGTTGTCAAAGTTCACGCGCGCGCAGTTTCGTAATAAACAAGCCGTACGTTAAATAGGACGCTTCTTGACTTAGGACGCCTTTCGATCTTTAGCGATACTTGGTCACATTCAAAGTCCCACCAGTTTGCGTGTGTACTTGACCATTTCTCGACAGTAGCTTTTTTTTACCACCGCGGCCATGATTGTAATAAGTTTTAAAGTAGGTTGGTCGTCGGTAGTCTCTAAAATTGTAGTCGTTTTTCAAAGTTGCGACACTCGAAACTTCTCGGCTGATTCCATCGATAAATAAGCGTAAGTTCAACCAGTAGTTGTTTCCTAATGTTGGCTAGACTGATTTTTACACTACGTGTTAAACCAAATGACCAGTCCGTGAACCAGTCCAAATAGCTCAGGACGTTTGCATTACTTGCTGTCGCTGAACTCGGATTTGAAAAACCATAATCGGCCGATGTGATCCGAAAGAGTTTCGAGAATGTTGTTGGTATATAATTCTGCTGTTATTGGTGTGCGCACCAATGTAACATGGCCGCATCTACGATGTCGATAGTAATGTAGCAATGTTTTAAATATTTTAAATTCTTCATTTGAAATGTGGAAAATGCGCGACAAACGCGAATTCTGGGATATACTGGTAACACATTTTAGAAACCTGATGGAAAGCAAAACCTGCTTGTGAATCGGTTTTTTTGGAAAGCATTTTGTGTGCCAAATTCGAGCCTTGATACATACATGTATATATATATATATGTATGTATATATATGCAGTGTTCTAGCTAGGATTTGAGGAGGGCAGGGTGCTCACTTATTATTAGGGCACTTTCTGCGGGAATAAATTTGTTATGAAGGCAGTAATTTTATATATCATAACCAAAAAAACACCAACCCAAAACCGAACGAAAT
>JAECMU010065309.1:0-26334 GCA_016106625.1 Dracogyra subfuscus
TTTTTTACGACGCACTTAACAAATTATAATTACTGTTATATCGGCGTCGAACATATGGTTATGTCGAGAAAAAAACCCAGCGGTTAGCTGACGGGGATCGATCCTAGACCGACCGCGCATCAGGCGGGCACTGTACCACTGGGCTATGCTCCCGCCAAATAACAATAACGACGCGCGCAACATATTCTTATTTAAGTTTAAATAACATTGTACAAATGGTCAACGGCCATACACATAATGAGAGAGGAACCCGTTGTCTTAAAACAACTAATATTTTGACAATGGAACACACGGGTCAGAACAAGTCATACGGTTTAATGTGACATTCAGAACAAGCCGTTGTAGCGCACCCCTGTCATGGGCGCAGGTGTCGGCCTGGGCCGGCTCCTCCATCTAGGATAGACAAAGTGGTTAGAGTGGTTGGGAGGAGGGGACCGTCTGCGCTGGAAATCGCAGGAGATCACAAGCAGCCCGACCTGGGTAGGGACGGGACGTAGCTCAGTGGTACACACGCTCGCCTAATGCGCGATCGATCTAGGATCCAGTTCTCGTTCTCGTTCCAGTCAGTGTTCCACAACTGGTGTAACAAAGGCTGTGGTATGTACTATCGTGTCTGTGGGATTATGAATATAAAATATCCCTGCTGCTAATCGAAAAGGGTAGCCCATGAATTAGCGACAACTGGTTTCCTGTCTCATTATCTGTGTGTGGTCCTTAAGCATATGTCCGACGCCATATAACCTAAATAAAATGTGTTTTATGCGTCGTTAAATAAAACAATTCCTTTTTTTTTTTTCGTAGCGGGCAGCATATTTCGTTGAGTGAACGTGGGTACTGTGTGACCGACACATTCACAATGGCCGATCGAGTAGATCATAGAATCTGCATCAGGTTTTGCTACAAACTGGACATTCGTCCGCGGAAACTATTCGAATGATTAAGAAGGCTTTCGGGGAGTATTCAGTTAGTGAAACCCAGATAAAATGTTGGTACAGAAGCTGTAAAGATGGCCGGGAATCCTGTGAAAGTGATCCACGTTCTGGAAGGCCTTCATCAAGCAGAGCACCCGGAAATGTTGAACGTGTGTGGGCTGCAATCAATGAAAATCGATGATTGACAGTGCGAGAATTAGAAAAAGATCTAGGGATTCCGCGGACTATTGTTTCACAGATTTTGACGGAGGATCTTGGCATGAAGCGTGTAGCAGCAAAATTCATTCCATGGCTTCGGTCACAAGAGCAGAAGGAATTTCGTGCCGAGGGTGCAGTGGATTTGCTTCAAAACAGTGATCCACATTTCCTCTTACAGGTCATAAGCGGAGATGAGTCGCAGAAGCCCAGTATGCCCAGTGGAAGTCGCCTTTGTCTTCACGACGCCACTTCTTCTTCTTCTTCTTCTTCAGCGTTCGATTGGTTGTGTCAAATCCTTTGTCCTGTAAGGGTCGCAAAATGGGTTGTCAGGCCTAGATCGTTTGCAGAGCCCCAAAGCTTGGCATCCATTGTAGTACTCAAACGACGCCACTAGAACACATTGATTTTTTTATCTTATCATTGACTATTGGACGTCAAATATATGATCATTCTGACATAGTGATTGTTTAGAGG
Source organism: Dracogyra subfuscus (assembly GCA_016106625.1). Taxonomy (NCBI): domain Eukaryota; kingdom Metazoa; phylum Mollusca; class Gastropoda; order Neomphalida; family Peltospiridae; genus Dracogyra; species Dracogyra subfuscus. Next base: position 1,605 of record JAECMU010065309.1, read on the forward strand.
AAACCCGCTGTCGCCACATAGACTACTCTTTTACGATAGGCAGCAAGGGATCTTTTATTTGCGCTTCCAAAGGCAGGATAACACAAACCATGGCCATTGTAGAACCAGTTATGGATCACTGGTCGGTGCACGTTTACACCTACTCATTGAGTTTTGCTGAGCACTCACTCAGGGTTTGAAGTCAATATCTAGATTAAAAATCCCATGCCTCGACTGAGATCCGAACCCAATACCTATCAGCCTGTAGACCGATGGTCTAACCACGACGCCACCGAGGCTGGATACACGTCCGAAGAAGGCGTAACAAAGTCGTAGCAATGTCAAGGTTATGTTGACGGTGTGTTTATTTTATCACGTTGTTGTTCACCACGAATATGCTCCTCCAAGTCAGACAATAACGAAGGAGTATTACATCGAAATTCATCGGCAGCTGAGAGATGCAGTAAGAAGCAAATGGTCACACATGTGGACAAGTGATAACTGGCAGCTTCAGCATGTCAATGTCCCCAGGTCTCTCGGTTACAGTCTGATCCAATCAAGCGGTAATGACAGCTGGATTCATCATTTTGTTACAAAGTGACCTCCATATTTTGAAGTGAGTGTTCCGCAATGCTCCATGAGTAGGTGTAAACCACCTGCACCGACTAGTGATCCACAACTGGTTCAACAAAGGCCGTAGTTTGTGCTATCCTGCCTGTAGGAATCGCAAATAAAAGATCCCTTGCTGCTAATCGGAAAGAGTAGCCAATGAAGTGGCGACAGCGGGTTTCCTCTCAAATTCTGTGTGGTCCTTAACCATATGTCTGACGCCATATAACCGTAAATACAATGTGTTGAGTGCGTCGATAAATAAAGTATTTCTTTCTTTTCACTATGACTGACAGAAGACATGGCGTTGTTAAGACTTGTTCGACGTTTCCCTTTTTCCTGCAGCAATATCTTGAGTGATAACTGGATTCTCACCAATTGTCTAGCCTTCTCTGTCATCCATTTATCACATACCCCTCTTCTGTTGGTCCTGGTTGGAGCTAGTACTCCGATGAATATCCAGTACACAATCACTAACAGATGTTGACAGATCAGCATCAGTATCAGCATCTAATCAGTTCAGGGGACGGGACGTAGCTCAGTGGTACAGCGCTCGCTCGATGCTCGGTCGGTCTGGGATCGATCCTCGTTGGTGGGCCCCAGGGTTATTTCTCGTCACAGCCAGTGCACCACGACTGGTATATCAAAGGCATGTCTGTGGCATGATGCATATAAAAGATCCCTTGTTGCTAATCGGATAGAGTAGCCCATGAAGTGGCGACAGCGGGTTTCCTCTTTCAATATCTGTGTGGTTCTTAACCATATGTCTGACGCCATATAACCGTAAATAAAATGTGTTGAGTGCGTCGTTAAAAAAATTAAAAAAAATATTTCTGATCAGTTCAGGTTTGTGAGATAGACTATGTTTCAGTTATAACCTATATTAATTCAATTCAGGTAAAATTATTTCGAAATGTATTGCGCTTTCGAAAATTGCATCAGATTGTAAAAAACAAGACGCATACAAATTGGGAATGTCCTGTTTAGTGGAAGTAGACACCTCATTTATTATTCTGTCTCATTTAGTTTAAGCCCATGCGCGTGCTGTAATCTCACCGTGGTGCAGGGGTGTAACATTCTCTCTGAGAATGGCCAATACAGCACAAATCCCCTTGTTTACTACGAGATAACAATTGAAATGTTTAGTAAAGGTAAATTTCTATCTGTGATATTTGTATTTTTGCACTCTTCTTTACACTGTTTTTTTAAATTTAAATCTTGATTTTTGTATATTGATGTTGATCATCACTTTATTTTTTGCATTACCATAGTATGACACCCAATAGCCAATGTATTTTTCGTGCCGGGGTGTCGTTAAACATTCATTCATTCAGTTAGTTTGACACCCAAAAGCCGATGTATTTTTCGTGTTGTGGTGTCATTAAACATTCATTCATTCAGTTAGTTTGACACCCAATAGCCGATGTATTTTTCGTGTTGTGGTGTCGTTAAACATCCATTCATTCAGTTAGTTTGACACCCAAAAGCCGATGTATTTTTCGTGCCGGGGTGTCGTTAAACATTCATTCATTCAGTTAGTTTGACACCCAAAAGCCGATGTATTTTTCGTGTTGTGGTGTCATTAAACATTCATTCATTCAGTTAGTTAAAAGGTTCCAATGTTTTCTCATTTTAAATATGATGAACAACGACCATCTTGGATTTAAAGATCAAGATAATCTCAAATTTCAATACCGATTTCACCAATAAATTATACATTCACTTTTCAGTATCAAAACGCATTCACTTATGATGTAACCGAACCATTTCAAGAGCTCTGACGTTTTCTAATTATTGACGTGGTAAACACAGGTCATCTTGAATTTCAATGTCAAGATACCTTCAAATATCAACAATAAATAACACTAGAAGATTAGGCATCCTCTTTGTAATGTGAATAGACACCGTATTCATGATTGTAACTTATATATGAGATATGGCGATTTTGTATTTCCAGTATGGTCTGCGGCGGCTGTCATCCACTCTGGTATAGTTAGCCTGAACTTCCGCGCAGTGCCGTGTTAACCCATAGCCGGGCCCTAGACTTTTAGGTACTTCGGGGCCTCCTCCGGCATTTCAATCTCAGCAAAATAAAATTGATGGGTTTCTAATCTTTGTCGGACCCCTAGGCTTCAGCCTAGTCAGCCTTATGGATAATACGGCAGTGCTTGCGCGAGGTATAAACTTTGGTCCCTAAAAACATTGTACGGGGCTGCCAATTATAACACCACTACAGACTTCTGAGAATTGAAAATGTGCATATCCATTTATCGGTTACGCAGAAACACATTCAGGTAACCCATTTCTTTTTTGCGTAACCCACTATATCCATGTTAATAGTGTCCTTAAATATATGCACGAACGAAGAATAGGTTACGCAAAATTAAGATATTTTGCGCGACAAACGCGCGAACGAAATTATTGTTTTCGCAATTCTCAGAGGCCTGCACTATAGTAGCTTATTGAACACTCAGATAAAATACCTTTAATTATAGCGCGTACGTCAGCAGGATGTCGCAGGTAACTGGGGTTAAGCAATGGGGGATCTAAGGGATTGGTGCTTCTAAGTCTGAGATATCCAGATGATTTGGGCAATAACAACTGAACCAATATAAGAAAATCCACTCTTAAATCGTTTGCCCAGGGTAAGGATTGGTAAACCTGCAAAACAAACAGAAGATGTAATAATAATAATAAGAAGAAGAAGAAGAAGAAGAGCTATCAATATGTGGAAAAAAAGAAATTTTTTTTAAATTTAATCCGTAACAGTACATGAAAAAGCCATATAAAAGATATAATCTCAATATCTTTTAGGAACTGGGGGAAAATGTTTGGAAACACATTTTCATATATCAATGACCATCATTCTCTTTCATTTAAAAACAGGACACACTTGATCTGATCACAACTACAGCCGCCATCTTGTTTTCAAAATGGCCACCATGAAAAAGAATAAAATGCCAATATTTAGTTCCCAGAACACATAAATGTTTCATTTAAGTGGCTAATGCCGTGTTTTCACACCCAAGAAATTAAATGCACATGATAACGATAATGTATATTTATGGAAACCATTAGATAGAAAGCGTTATGAAAACCTAAATTCGTTGTACATCATCCCATTTATAGCCACTCTGTAGGATTACACATGCCTGCACAAGTACAAAGTTAAGTGCATGGAAGCAATGCTGTAAGACTTTAAAGGTCTGCATGCCTTCTTGCAGACAAATCCAGTCAGATTCATACATGATTTGGCTTCCTCTGGAAATGTCTAGAAATGAATCAATTGTTCATTATATTCTTTGGTCAACTCCCAATCACACGAGTTTGGTAGCTGTTGTGTAGCTACCAGTGACTGGTTCCAAGTTTGTCCGGCTTGGTATGCAGTTCTATTAGTATGTTTGGTAAGGGCACCTTTTGTGCAAGGTAACTGCCTTACTTTGGCAAAGGGTCCTTCTTTACCTGGTCCATCTCGATGTTTTCGTTTGTCCTGCCAAAAAGAAGTATGTCGAGCCTTTGAAGCTCATACATGCTCTCATCTGTGATGCAAGCTGACATTTGGGACAGACAAACACATTTCAGGAAAGGCTGACTAAGAGTCTAAGCTGACTAGTGAACGACAATGATGTGCTAAACCCACTGTCAAATTTGAAAGGAAACTTTGAAGTTCCTTTATCTTTTGTTATCATAGGCTGCCTGCAATGGCATTATGCTGTATAGTTTCAAGTCTTGCCATAGACAATCCGTCGTTCATCAAGAGTTAAGTATGGAAATTGGCATTTCTAGAGACCACAACATGAATGTCGGCCGACCTGATCAGTACTATTCTGTGCACAGTGGAGAGCATGGAACGGCAGTCTTGTACGTTTTTTCATGATCACATAGTGCCAGGTCAGGTCACATGGTAAACATATGAATACAACACTAGAATCGTGTGTACTGTACGTCAGATTCTTCCCTTCGGTGGAAAGCATTGAATGCAGTGCGGAAAATACTGATACAACTCAATGTTATATGCATCCATTTGTAGGAACTAGTCAGTTTGTTTAACTGAAGTTGTTATGGAGTTCCCTGATTTTGTTTCTACCTCACTGAACACTTTAATTTGTTGCTATATTGACTATGACGGAATAATCCTATACAGCCAACTTATAAAAACAGCCAATGAGATATGCCTTTTTACATTGCCTTAGTTCTCCCATGTCTAAACGTGAAGGGGTGGGACCTGTTTGTTATGTCTGAAAATGTGTTTCATGTCACTATTTCTGGATTGACAGTATATATAAATAAATAAATAACAGTGATCAGACAGATACTTATTAATTAGGGCATAGTTCAATTTTTTTTAAATATATTTTATGTATTGATACAATAATTATACCTATGGTTATGGGATGTACCCTTTTTATCAATGATCCAAATTTAAGAATCATAAATCTGGTTTTGAAAACTGGTCCTCCCCACAAAAAATGAAAAGAAAAAATAACAGCCATTTATGCTGTGTAGATATGTTCATAAATGTCTGAAATTAGTTTTAAAACAATCCAAAATCATCAATTATGCCTTACAGTGAATGAAATTGGTATGGTCGTGAAATAAAATGAGCACGTATCACTACTGGTGCAAATATGCAAATATTAGAAAAATGTAAACAATATAAGTTGATCTAAATATAAGTATTTCTCAGGTTTGTGGTACTGTATAGTGCTTAGTGTTATTAATTTTAAACAATTTAATAAGTTTAAACAAGAAGGTTTTTTTTCTCCAATAATAACGTTTGATATATTCTTTTCTTAGATCGTTATATAATGGGAAACCAGTATAAAATGAAATTCATCTTCAATGCCATGAACACCAGCAAACAAGTTCTTTTCGAAAAGTCAGTAGTGTTATATCTACCGGTCTCGATCGCTAAATTATGAGATCAGAAAAGAAATTTAGTAATACATTTTCTAAAATGTACAGCTATAAATTTGAACAAATAATATTGTAGTGAATATTCGCAATCGTAACTGATTACTTTCAATTATCTTGTAATCGTATTCGTAATCGTAATAGTAATCAGGACATTCTTACACTCTTAAGTAAACGTAATCGATTACTTTCGTCAAGTAGTCGCCCCATCTCCGATACTAATATATTAATTCATAATAGCTACTGTTAAAGGGACATTCCCGAGTTTTCTGCATTGTAAGATATTTCCGACTAATAAAATATTTCTACGATTCAACTTACGTATTAAATGTTTTTCTTGTTTAGAATATCAATATCTGTATATTTAATGTGTTTCTGGTCGTCTTAATATTTATAACAAGCCCAAACTGCATTTCGTCTTCAAATAATTTCGTATGTACGAGAAAATAAAATGTTTTAGGAAATAAAATGAAAATTAACTTTGTACAAATATTAGAACGATCAGAAACACGTTTAATATAGAGCCACTAATATTCTAAACAAGAAAATACATTTAATGTTTAAGTTTAATCGTAGAAATATTTTATTAGTCGATAACATAGTAAAATATTGCAGTAAACTCAGGAATGCCTCTTTAATTTCGTTTGGTGATTATACAAGATCATGTTGTATACGTAATTTTAAAGGGGCAAAAGTATTGCCGTATAGAAACGGGAAAAGTAAAAAAAGTTGTACGCACATTCCTTCTGACATTCTGACAGTTGAATGATACATCCTCTGTGCCAGCATCAATAATCAGGGACAACTGGATGTCCGGAGTGAGACATTGGCGCCTAGTATCCGAACAAATATGTGCTAGTGCTTCAACGCCGTTCGTCTGCAGAGCAAGATTTGCTGAAATGAAAATGTTAGTTTTTGTGTATGCTTATGTGTATGCTTATGTGTATGCTTATGTGTATGCTCATGTTCGTGCTTATATTCAATTAATTTTCAATTTAAAAATGCAAGTTTACTGAGTATTGTGAACAGCAGCATGGATTACTAATTAATATCAGCATATTTAGTGAAAACATAGTACATCAGAAATTTATGCAATCTTGCAACCACTTAAAGGTGCTATATTATAGTTATATGTGAACAACTAACTGTTTGTGATAAAGATTTTTACTAGTCGATAAAATGATTTTGTTAGAATCATAACAGCAATGAAATTGACTAATGTCAATCAAGATTTGTTACAGCCTGTTCTAATAAAGTGTATAAACCAACTGTTTACTGACATATTTCTTTTAATTTCAAGAGTAAACGCCACCTTGTACATCAATGAGAGCCCAAACAAGTAAACGACTAATTAGGTAAAGTATTATTAAATAGATATTTACAAAATATTTACCCGCCAGTTTAATATGAAAGACATAAGGGCCGAAAATCAGGTTAGTTCCATTTCCGAACAGGAACAAGGCTTCAAGTGACTACAAAGGCAGTACAAGTGAAATTGTACACTGATTAAACGCTTTACCACTGGACTATATCCCACCCCTCAAAGAATTTTTTTATTTTTTTTAAATCGGAGTTTGGACTGCCACGCAAACTAGAAAACATACGCGTCGACGCACGCACGCACGCACGCAAACGCGTTTGTGCAAATTGTAATCTGTAGTAATCTGTAAAGCATGATTTATGCATGGCATGTTCGTTACAATATATTCAAAAATGTAGCTGCAGGCTTAAAAGAACTATGATGAACGTGTCATGCAGGCGTCGATGATGTCGTGGTTAAGCCATTGGACATACGGCTGGTAGGTACAGGGTTCTCAGCCCGGTACCGGTACCGGTTCCCACCCACAGCGAGTTTTAACGACTCGGTGGTAGGTGTAAGACCAGATATCTGAGGTGTGTGTGTCCACGACAGCGTGTTTGAACCTCAATTGGATATAAGCACGAAAATGGATTGAAATGAAATAAAAATGAATTTGCTGTCATTCTAGCCTGTCTATGACACATACAACCTTTCTGTGTGTTTGTTTTGTTTAACAACACCACTAGAGCACGGCCACTACATCCTATTCTCTCTCACTAACCTCTAACCCACTGTCAAGAACCCTGTACCTGCCAGCCTGTAGTCCGATCCAACTTGGATCCCACCCCATTCATCATTTTATGTTGGTTTTTGTTTTTTAATTTTATGGTAGTTGTTAAAAACAAAGACACATAGCATACGATCAAATACTAGCTGGCTCGGGTCGTTAAAGAAACCTCGCGTCGGAGTGGCAACGTGGTCTTGAAGAACTCGTCCAACTGGAAGGTTAGCTATTACTGGTATCTGAAAGACAAGCATCGTTAATGGGTCAGTAGATTCTGGTAATTAATACAGCGATATGCATATCTGTGCTGATACTAGAATATACCTAAGTAATGGTGTTAAAGATAGCCTGGTGCGGAAACGAATGGAAATGGGATATGTGCTTAATTACACAAAAGTCCATTTTAAAGGGACATTCCTGAGTTTGCTGCAATTTTAAAGATGTTATCGACTAACAGAGACTTTTTGATGACTAATATATTTGTCTATAAAACATATTAGTAGCTGTATATTAAACTGGTTTCTGATCGTTCTAATATTTGTATTAGGTTAAATTTCATTTTATTTCCTAAAAAAGATGTTTCCGTACATACGAAATTATTTGAAAACAAAATCCAGTTTGGGCTTCTTACAAATATTAAGACGACCAGAAACACATTGAATATACAGACACTGATTTTTTAAACAAATTTTTTTTAATTTATTTAATATGTAAGTTTAATTGTAGAACTATTTTATTAGTCGGAAACATTTTACCATGCAGCAATCTCGGTAATGTCCCCTTAAACTAAAGCTATATGTATCTGGTGTATATGTGAAATTGTAAATTGAAGAAAAGAAAAAATAAATTATTTTGTGCTTTCGTAGATTTTCAAAAAGCATTTGATCTAATCTCTAGGACATGTCTTTGGCAAAAATTGCTTAAAAAATAACATAAATGGAAAATTCTTCAAAATTATCTACCAAATGTATCAAGGAATGAAATCTTACATTTGTACAAACTATGAAACATCAGATCTATTCCCTTGCAATATCGGTGTCCGTCAAGGAGAAAATATGTCACCAGTTTTGTTTTCTATTTATTTAAATGACCTAGATAATTACTTAAAAAGCCACAATTGTACTGGGGTATCTATAGCTACAGATGACATAGCAACAATCTCGAAAACCGCTCTTTATTTTCTATGCTTATAAAATGCCGACGATACTGAGCTTCTCGCAACAAACGCCTCCGATTTATGACAGTCCCTTAATGCCTTTTCACATTATTGCAATAAATGAAAACTTAAAGTTAACGTAAACAAAACTAAAATAATAATTTGTAATGGCACTGCTAATGACTACAAGAAGGTATTTACATTAGGAAACCAAACACTCGAAAATGTAAAAGAGTACAAATATTTAGGGTTAAATTTATCGTACATCTAGTAAAGTAAATGGTATCAAGCGATCATTAAGGTATACTCCAAGGTAAAGCGTTCGACCCGTACCCCTCTATATCAAAAGCTCTAAAGACTAAACCTAACGATATCCCTAAAAATACCTTAACCACTGAAGGAAGCGGGGTCTAACTCATGCCCAGAGTGTATCGACGATTCAGTTTGTAAATTGGGGAATAATCTCCCCACACAATACATAATGCATATTAATTACCCCTAATTGTTTAAGGTGTACGGATGGACCAATCCCTGAAAGCATGAGAATCTGTGGAGAACCAATGGCGCCAGCCGACAGTATTACTTCTTTTCGTACGGCCACAGTCCGGAGAGAATTCATGTTGCTACCACAGAAGTATTCTATTCCCACCGTCTTTTTGTTGTGTATCAGCACCTGTTGAAAAGAAAATATTTTCAATCTCCGAATTAGCCCTAGAAATTCAAATCATCTTGCGTGGACCTTTTGTTTCTTGCAACGGCACTGCTAATTTCCGTTGTATTTCGAGGTCTGCCAGATATACACAGCACGAATCTAGGATTTTGTAGTGGTGGGGATAATATTAATATAATATAATTCCGAGGCGTTGATAAACAAGACTCGGAATACATATCCCGAGTATAAGGACATTAAGAAAACTATAGTCTGTCTCAACATTCTATAAATATGTTTTGTTTTTGTAAATAATTTCAGTTTGGTTTTATCTAAGAAGAAAAGCTTAAGTGGTTTTGAAATAACAAAAATATACTATTGTTGTGTGCAATTTTCCAAACCAATCGGCTCAGACATATATATGACCTTGTAGTAAATTCTATAGTATGAAAAAAAAAACCCCGTCCTCTGTGGAACGAACTATAGACGGACATTTGGAAAGCTGTTGACAGAGAGTGTTAATAACTGTCGAAAGGTCAGTCTGATTCATTGACATTTGGTCCGAGATCGACTCCCGTCTGTTGACCCATGTCTCCTCTCAGTCAGTGCACCACGACCGTGTTATCCATAGATGGCGATAAGACCACCTGGACCATTGTAAAACATTAATGGTGGATATTCTGATTCCTGGTGAAAACGCTACCGAAATTAGGGGTAGGGAAAATTAAATGTGACATAACTTTGTGACATATTATCATAGCATTTTACCTACCAAAGTGAAGCTTGTGGTGTACCCAACAAGGTAAAATAAAATGTTCTGGATTGGATCATTTTCAAGGTCAACTAAGGTCAAATTGAGAGTTGTTGCCATTAAATTATATTCACAAATTATATATATATATATAATTATCCAATCCAGAACATTTTACTTTACCTTGTGTGTGTATGTATATATATGTGTGTGTGTATGTATATATATATAATTTGTGAATATAATTTAATGGCAACGACTCTCAATTTGACCTCAGGGGTATACGTCTATATATATATATATAATGGTCCTAAAATATTCACACTGATTTTTATGACGGCCCAGGTGGACCCCCTCACATAATGATTTTCTGGAACCAGTCAAGCACGCACAAAGTCACCACCTCCATAACCTCCATAACTTGTAGTCAGGGCCGGATGTATCCCTTGGGGGTTCGGGGAACTTCAGGTTCGGGAGGCCCCTCAACATTGAAATTAAATTGCATGACAAATAAAAAAGAACTAATTTTATAATTATTAGATTTTTGATAAAACAAGTCCTTAATCTGGGGAGGGGCGCTGTGACAGGGGACCCGCGCCAATTGCCCCTTTTGCTCCCTTATAAACCTGTCACTGCTTGTAGTGGTTTCTGCGTGTTTGTAATGCTTATTTTATTGATAATCTTACTCTTGTCACATGTGCATTGATGAGCACGTGTAGATTGGGTCGTCCCAGATTGGGTCTTAGAAACGCAGTAGAAGAGCTCGACCTCTGACCGTTAAATATTGTTGTCTGCGTTTTTGCAAATCCTGAAACGATAAATAAAATGTATTTTGTTTTGTTTTTCTTTTTGCATTTTTATTCTTTTGTCTTTATTATATTTTACCTACCGTTCCGAATATACCCAAAACCTCAACATTCCTCAAATCTACTAATGTTTGTGTTCATATGCAGGCTATGTTAAAAAAAAAAAAAAGAGAGCAACAATCCCAGATTCTGAATAGATAGGTAGGTTGACCACCGTAGTATTTAAAGGGACATTCCTGAGTTTGCTGCAATATTTTAGGATGTTATCGACTAATAAAATATTTCTACGATTAAACTTACATATTAAATATATATTTTTCTTTAGAATATTAGTGGCTCTATATTAAACGTGTTTCTGAGGTTAATTTTCATTTTATTTCATTAAAAAAATATTTTTTCGTTCGTACGAAATTATTTGAAGACGAAATACAGTTTGGACTTCTTATAAATATTAAGACGACCAGAAACACATGGAATATACAGACATTGATATTCTAAACAAGAAAATATATTTAATATGAATGTTTAATCGTAGAAATATTTTATTAGTCGAAAATATCTTACAATGCAACAAACTCCGGAATGTCCCTTTAAATAATACTATTGTATCAAAGACATATTGTCACAAACCAGTCATCTATTAAATGCCCAACAAAGTATTACCTGAAAATATGGATTTGATTTGTCCCTAAACGTACTTAATTCAACAATCTACGTAACCATAATACGCCACCTATTATTTGGTAAATATAATTGAAATATGGTCAATAATTCAAAAACTAAATTGTCGAGAGGGTTAAAATGTATTCAACCCAACATGATTCAATTAAAGAGGTGGTTTCCAGACATTGATGCAATTTTCATTCATTGATAATATTTAGAGAAATAAGGTCCATAAATCTGTTGCAGTATACCTTTAATAACCTATTTTTGTTTGTATGTTCCAGTCGGTGTGCAGACAGAATGATCAACATGTCAACGGTTTAAATACCAATGGTCAATATGTCAACGGGCAAACATGTCAACCATTAATGTGGTATATCGCTCAAAATGTCAACAGGTGTGTGTGTGTGTGCGTGCGTGTATGCGAGAGAGAGAGAGAGAGAGAGAGAGAGAGAGAGAGAGAGAGAGAGAGAGAGAGAGAGAGAGAGAGAGAGAGAGAGAGAGAGAGAGAGAGAGAGAGAGAGAGATGTATGTAGAGTTGTTCAATACAATTTGTTTAATAAATAGAGGATGCTCCACTGTCAGTTGTATGGATCATTAGCCAGCCTGTGTTTGATATTAAAAGAAGAGTTACAGACACTTAAAAACTAAATTTCACCACCCATTTTCACGTGGTTTGATTAGTCAAATAAAAACGAGTTTCTTCTCTTTTTTTGCAAATCATCTGTAATCTGAAAGTTGTTAGGTTTTTGTAGTACCCCAAAATGCATTTTTCATAGTTCTAAAAACTACCGTTCTTCTGCGAAGTAATGGTTATGACGACAAGCGCTAGTTAGTATTGGACGGTGTTTCTCCGTTTAAACATCACATACTTTAGCTTCTGTCTGTCATAATCTTACCCATATGTGTTGCAGATTTGTAGATTAACTAAACTTAGCGTTGACTTTCAACGGGTTGGAACTATGATTCGCGCCGTTAAGATTCCGATTAGATTAAATGTTACACTTTACTTTACTTTTTTGTTTAACGTGCACATTCAGAGCACGCTTTTATAGCACACGCCTCTCTTGGGCACACACCTCAGCTATCTGAGCTGTCTGTCCAGGACAGAATAGAAATTAGTGGTTAGTTGTTATTGTTAGTGAAAGAGAAAAGAGGGTGTAGCGGCCATACACCTACCCAATGAGTCCTTAAAAACTCGCTCTGGGTGGGAGCCAGTACCGGGCTGCGAACCCAGTACCTACCAGCCTGTTGTCCGGCGACTTAACCGCTAGGCCACCGATGCCGGTTATAATGTTACACGATAGCCGTTAGGCTTAAATGGTTGCGTTATGTTTGCTGGAGCGAAACGCTTGATAACATTGTTAGCTTCCTGACTGACTATATAGAGAATCACTGGTTACTGTCGCCTTAAGCTACTCTCGATTCACTAATATGGTATCTACCAGCTGGACAGAGCTCAACAGGTCACTATCTTTAGATTAAGAACAGGACATTTTCAGCTCCTCTTACATCTGTTCAGGCTGAAAACATCTCACACCGATGAGTGCCCATGTGGCACTGGTTCACAGACACCAGCCCACATTCTCCAATCTTGTCCCAACTACAACACCCTGCGACAGCAAACGTGGCCCAGTGCAGTGGACTTGAGGGTGTATACCACCAAATCAAATCCCATAGACGACAATAGTAACATATGTGGCTAAAACTCCTACCTGCAGCGTATCAATCAACATAAACGCCACGGATATAAATACTACCACCCCTCACACTTCAAGTGATCCAGAGAAAATTGGGGGTTAAGCTGCTCGGTTCTGAGATAACGGGTAGCGTCTAGTTTCGCACAAAATTTGAGCACTTTTTTTACAGGTACCCCATACATGTTTCAAGCACAAGGCTACTTGACACATTGGTACTAGATGAAATAAAATTGCATATTTTTTTTACCCAGATAAAACTATTATTTTTTACAACCAACACACTCACATTTATAACCAATCACAGGACTTGTGGTGTTTGCTTCTCTATCAAAAGTTGGGTGCACCTCGAACTTTGACCCAGCCGGAAGTTATTTGCTTTAGTACTACCTTGAGGGAGAAGCTGTGGGGACCGGCGACGTCGCTAAGGCAGACAGCGGACTTCGTCCACAACACCGGACTACCCATCTAGCATGGCCGGGATCGCAGAAGAAGAAGAATAAGATTCACTAATGTTATAAGCTATACTAGCTCTGGAATTTTCTTTTTGACCGACCGTTCAAAATTTCGCCTAATTTCCTGAACCAAATTTGCGTACTTTTTCTCTTTGGCTTAATACTTTGCGCCATTCAAAATTCCATAGCATCATCACCACCAACCCCGCTTGTTAACAACCTTGGTGGGGCTGCTGGTGCTCCCTTGCACCTGCCAGTGCAGGTGGTCCCTCCTTCACCCCCCTCCACCAACCCCCCACCTTCCCTGTCCTGGACGAGGGAGCCGGCTGGACAGGCGTGCGCTACAAGAGCTTGCTCCGAATGTACACGTAAACCCTATGACATGACATGACACTGTCGCCTTTATCGTGTGAAGATTATAATGCCGAACGCCATTCGACCCGAGCACTTAAATGCATACTGTCACGGATTTAAGGACCTTATTTTTCCAAAAGAAGATAATAAATGAAAATCACATCAATGTTTGGAAACCAAATCTGGCTATTGAATCACCTTGATGGAGTGAAATCCATGAAAATCCTCTTGACAGTATTTTTTTTTTTTTAATTATGGACCATTGCCATAATTCAATTATTTTATTTACAAAATATCATTAATTGTACCATGATTTGGTGTTTTTCTCTTTTATGTTAACTGCAGTACCATGGTATAACTGAAACTGTGCGGGTAACTGAAGTTAACTGCACAGTTGTTAGGCCATGCCCCTCACAGACGTGTCAATCATGATACGAATCAGTTATATCATTGGTTTTGATTAACTGTATTTAGACGGCGGGCACTGACTCCATCTCGTGCCGCCGAATAAATACAGTTAACTCGTCAAAACCATGACAGAACTATTACTAAGTGGAGTATGATGGTTAATTAGATTGTTGAATAAAGTACGTTTTGGGACAAATCAAATACATATTTTTCACGTCATACTTTGTTAGGGTATTTAATAGGTCAGTGGTCTGTGACAATGTCTTTAAAGACAGTATACGGAATAACTGATTGTGTTATTTGTACAACGCTTTTGAGTCGGTCTCTTTAATTTTACCCGTAGTGCATCCCATAGTCAGACAACGGACGTTTAGCGATTGCTGAATGGCTGAAGAAAGTTACGCCTACAAGTCACATGTAGTTCATCAAGAAGTGCATTAAAACATTGTTTTAAAAAGTAACACTTTCATTAACATTAGTAATAAAGTTAGGATATAAATCTGTAAAACAATTTAATAATAATTTTCTTTAAAACAAAAATGTTACTTTGAACAATACATTCATTTCATTTCAACTTATTGTCGTGCTTATATCCAATTAAGGTTCAAGCACCCTGTCCTGGACACACACCTCAGCTATATGGGCTGTCTGTCCAGGATAGTGGGTTAGTTCTTAGTAGTTAGTGAAAGAGAATAGGTTGTAATGGTCTTACAGCTACCCACTGAGTCTTTAGAACTCGCTCAGGGTGGGAGACGGTACTGGCCAGTCTTGAACAAATACAACATTCATCAATCTAATTAAAATTAGTTTCACTATTACATGTGGATCTAACAGCAGCCAGATGGAGCTCATGTCCACCAATCAAAACCTTACTTGCAGAATCATGCCAGTGAAAATAATTTGAAAACATGCCTAATTATCCTGAGGGTATACGACATGTTTCGTGTGAATTACAAATACCTAAAAACATGTTTTATTTTATAAAATAAATAATTTGTAATGTAAAATTGAAGACTGATAACCAATCCCGTAGGTAGTGGTATGGTTCGCTGTACTGCGGCCACTAAAATAGACTCGCCCGATATCAAAGGCGGAATGTGATTGGTCAATATTTAAATTATTATTTACAGACGAAATGTTACCTGGACATAGTAGTCTACGCAGTGCTGTTAACAATCTGATTAAAAGTAGTTCTACTGGTCTAAATAAAGCATTTGTAATTCACACAAAACATGTCGTAGACGCTCAGGATAATTCGGAATGTTTTAAAACAATTTTCAAATAACTGGCATGATTCTGCAAGTAAGGTTTTGATTGGTGGACATGAGCTGGCTGCTGTTAAATCCACATGTAACAATGGAGCTAATTGTAATTAGATTGGGGGTCAAGCTGCTCTTTTGAGAGAAAACGGATATCGTCTATGACTACCGGATAGCGTTTTAGACTCTATAATAGTTCCGCACAAAATTTAACGACGCACTCAACATATTTTATTAACGGATATATGTCGTCGGATATATGGTTAAGGATCACACAAATATTAAAATCTAACAGCATTGCGCGGACTCTGATGTTCAAGTGACATTTTAGCTATAAATTACAATTTAAATATCGACCATTTGCACTTCGCCTCTTATAGTGTTATTCGGGAGCATACAAATTCTAAAAATATCGGGAGAGACTATTTATGCAAACTTGTTTGTCTACTTCAACAGTGGAAAAACAGGGAGAAAGGTGCAGTAATAAACTCTGAATTGCATACTAGTATAAGCAGATTGTATGGCTATACAATCACGGTTGTTTGTTTTTCGTCTTGAAACGAATTTTATATAAAATGTTTTATTAAAATTAGTTTCAGGCATACTTCGTAATTCACTAGAATCATTTCGTATACCCTCGGCATAATCCCGAATGTTTTCAAATTCAAAGCAAGGTTTTGATTGGCCGAATGAGAGGTCAACTGGACATGAGCTCCAACGGGTTGCTGTTAGATCCACATGTAATAGTGGAGCTAATTTTAATTAGATTGAGCAGCACGTGATTTGTTATATACATCATCCCACAGACCGGATAGTACATACCACAGTCTTTGTTACACCAGTTGTGGAGCACTGGCTGGAACGAGAAATAGCCCAATAGGCCCACCGACGGGAATCGATCCTAGATCGATCGCGTATCAGGCGAGCGCTGTACCACTGAAAACTAAAAACAGTGTCAGAATGGCCATATGTTTGACGTCCAATAGCCGATGATAAGATAAAAAAATCAACGTGTTCTAGTGGCGTTGTTAAATAAAACAAACTTTTTAAAGACAAAGTATACCTGTTTGGAATCGACCATTGTAGTCATTTTGACGGTAGCCAAGCTCTCTGCCTGCCCGTATGAATATGTCGGCATAATTTGTTGCCTGGACAAACCCGACTTTCAATGGGCCTGTTCTTCCATGGTAAACTGCAAATCAAAAATTCATACGATACAGCAACGACGAACTGCACACAAAACCTTCAGTGTGTAGCAATACGTGTGTTTATAAGGTTTATAAGGTTATAGTGTACAAGGTGTGACATATTTGCCGATGGGATGTTTTTTGTTTTGTTTTTCCTATTGCAGCAGCAATTGTTTTAACCTCATAATATAGGTCAAATTTCAACCTCATTAAATAGCTTAAATTTCAACATCATAACATAGGTCAAATTTCACCCTCAAAATATAGGTCGCATTTCAACCACATAACATTAAGTCAAAATTTAACCTTCGCGGTAGCCAATTTATCCCCAATAAGTACGTGATTCATGATTTATCATAGGTTAATAACAATACTTATAATATAATTAAGCAAAGGATATGCGACGTATTTAAACAGCATTGTTATAGTAGAGTAATAACTACACCAAAGGGTAATCTCTATCAATATCTGTTAAATGAATTTACATTGCAGTCATATCTTCGAAAACAAACAGACAAGCAGTATGTAAAGGAAATAGCAAAAATAAGAATATCTGCTCATAAACTAAATATAGAATCCGGCCGGTATAAAGGTATTGACAGACAAGAAAGAATATGTACACTTTGCAATAGAAATGAAATAGAAGATGAGTACCATTTTATTATTCAGTGTCCAATATATAATGATTTAAGAAAAAAGTTCATAAAAGTATACGTTTACAGACACCCTAGTGTGTTCAAATTTATCCAATTATTAACCACAAAAAAACAAGAAAGAACTAAATAAATCTTGGGAAATATTTAATAACAGCAAATAAAATTAGAGATAAACTATTATAATATATTTGCCAGTTTGACTTTCCCTGTATATCTGAAAATATACGTGTTTCAGTTGCATAATACAATACATGTATATTTAATATTACAATACATTGCAGCATTCTAGTTAATACATTGCAGTATTCTAGTCAATATTCATCGCATAATTTTATAGTTTATATTTTGTAAATACTGTACAAGACACAAGTGAGCAAATAAGCATTTTTGAATTTGGTATTGTAAGGAGCTGTTTCTAGTTTAAAACAATCTGCTTTTTAATATTATAAATCTGTTTAATATATAAGTTTCTACCAAATATTTATCTCCTTTTCATTTGTACATTTGGAAAGTAGTGTTTATAGGGTAGTTAGTCTTATTACAAGTCCTCTGAATATAAACCCGCACGGACTTGTATGTTGTGAAAGTGTTGTGTGTTTGTTTTCCTCCTACCTACCAAATTGGCGAAGAAAGTTTGTAATCCCCCGCACAATAAAATGTGGTGTGGGTAAAGGTTTTTTTAAATATTGTTATTCCTTCCTCCCTACCTACCAAAATGGTGATAAAAATCCGTAATCCAAAAGAAATAACAAGAGTAGCCTAACCCAACGATCAAGTTCGTTAACACTTGTTTATAATTTTATTATTACCTATACTTTGACTAGGGGGAGATACTTTGCCCAGTGGTAAAGCGCTCTCAAGATGCGTTGTTAGTCTAGGATCGATCCCCGTTGGTGGACCCATTGGGTTATTTCTCTTTTCAGCCAGTGCACCACGAATGGTCTATCAAAGGCCGTGGTATGTGCTATCATGGTGCATACAAATGATCCCTTACTACTAATGAAACAATTGTAGCGGGTTTCCTCTCTAAGACTAAATGTTAAAATTACATCCAATAGCCGATGATTATTAAATCAATGTGCGGTAGTGGTGTTGTTAACCAAAACAATTAAAACTTTAATTATGCGTTCTTTCCCGTCCAACTGCTTTGTTCGTGTTCTCCATAGTGTTACTACTGCAACATGTCAACAACGGTATGGAACGTAGATAATGCAAAAACGGTCGCTTAATGTGCGGTCTGTCTAGGAACGATCCCTGTCGGTGGGCCCATTGGGCTAATTCTTCTTCCAGCGAGTGCAGAAATTTCATCGCTGCCCTAAACGCCAGAGGGCGTAATGGGCAGTAAGTGAATAAGTAACTATTACTGTTGCACCACGGCTGTTAGTTATATCAAATACCGTGGCATATGCTATCCTGTCTGTGGGTCGTTCCATGCAAGCGAACCATACGTACATGAATTGGCTAGCGAGGAATCTTGCATTCCTTCCGATTTCCTGAAGAAAGGCAGCACGTCTTTGTAACTCCACCCGTATGCGCCATTCTTCGCCCACTTGTCATAGTCACGTCGGTTACCCCTGGCGTAAACCATGTCGTTGATAGAGCTTGTCCCTCCCAATAGTTTCCCTCGCGGACAATAGGCTTGCTGGAATATAAAAATTCACAAATAAAATTTACAGGTCTGAGCACATATTTTTGCAGCTATCTTAGCGCTACGATATCGTAAATCCATCTTAAGCTATGACGCATGCGGTATGGTGATGTCATAGCCAACGATTGTTTTGCGATATCGTAGCTCTAACATAGCTAACATAACATTGCTGTTAATGCAAATGCCGTGGTATATGCTATCCTGCCCATGGTATGGTGCATATAAAAGATACCTTGCTACTGAACAATGTAGCAGGTTTATTCTCTAAGACTATAATATATGTCAAAATTAACAAATGTTTGGTATTCAATAGACAATTAATAAATACATATGCTATAGTGGTGTCGTTAAACAAAACAAACTCTTATTGACTACAAAAAAGAAGAAATGTTTATTTAACGACACACTCATATGGCGTCAGACATATGGTTATGGACCACATAGAGATTGAGAGAGCAAACCCGCTATCGCCACGTCATGGGCTACTCTTTCCGATTAGCAGCAAGGGATCTTTTATATGCACCATCCCACAGACAGGACAGCACATACCACGGCCTTTGATATACCAGTCGTGGTGCACTGGTTGTGACGAGAAATAGCCCAATGGGCCCACCGACGGTGATCGATCTCAGACCGACCACGTATCGATTATTGACTACAAAGTCGATGAACTGATAAAAAAACACACACAAAAAACAAGAACATCACTTCAAAACATGCGTAACATGTTTGCACGTGTTTATTTATCGCCAAATTATTATATTTTCAAAATATAACAATTGCATCAACTTGTGTTTTGTGTGTTTAGTACTTTGAAATAATAATTGGTATACTTTATTTATCGTCAGTATTTATTATTTTATTTTATTTTTGTGTGTGTGCTGTTGATAATAGTTAAACATTCAGTTCAACAGACATAAACAAATTATATAATTCACACAAATATTAATTTTACATTTCCCAGTTATCGGCATACATAATGTGCAGCTTCTAGAGCTTCGTAACGCCATAGGCTGATGTTTAATACAGGCTGAACTAATATTGCATTTAGTGGATGTAAAACAGGTTTGATCCTCCCATCTATCTCATCATTTCATTTACGGAATAGCTTTAGAATTATGCTAGGTTTCATTCATTTCAGCATATTTTCGTGCTTATATACATTTGAGGTACAAGCACGCTGTCCTGGGCACACACTTCAGCTATCTGGGCTGTCTGTCCAGGACATTGGGTTAGTTGGTTAGTGAAAGAGGTGAGGGTGTAGTGATCTTACACCTACCTATTGAGCCCTTAAGAACTCGCTCTGGGTTGGAGCCGGTACCGGGCTGCGAACGCTGTACCGATGGCTTAACCACTGAGCCACCTATGCCGATATAATCATGCTAGAAGTTGATTTACAGAACTTACCAGCGACAGTGTTTGTGTGTGTGTGTGTGTGTGTGTGTGTGTGTGTGTGTGTGTGTGTGTGTGTGTGTGTGTGTGTGTGTGTGTGTGTGTTTGTGTGTGTGTAAACTTAGGTGAAGACAAACATACAAGATTCATATGTCAAAGTTAGCAATATGACTTCATAGCTTATGACCGGCCTCGGTGGCGTCGTGGTTAGGCCATCGGTATGCAGGCTGGTAGGTAATGGGTTCGGATCCCAGTCGAGGCATGGGATTTTTTATTCCAGATACCGACTCCAAGCTCCGCAAGGCTCAATGGGTAGGTGTAAACCACTTGCAGTGATCCATAACTGGTTCAACAAAGACCATGGTTTGTGCTATCCTGCCTGTGGGAAGAGCAAATAAAAGATATCTTGCTGCTAATCGACATAAGAGTAGCCCATGAAGTGGCGGCAGCGGGTTTTCTCTTAAAATATGTGTGGTCCTTAACCATGTCTGACGCCATGTAGCCGTAAATAAAATGTGTTGAGTGCGTCGTTAAATAACATATTTCTTTCATCGCTTATGTTTAAAGACCCGATGATGATGATGATGATGATGATGATGATGATGATGATGATGATGGTGATTATCATTATTTACCCTGTTCACCATCGCGCGGCATGCCTTCACTTGCGGTTTTGTAAAAAAGATGCCCCAGTCAAATGGCGATCTGCAGTTCTGAAGTGCCAGGGGCGGTATTTGGATTGTGGGTTGGTTCGCGTCGTCCCCACCTGCCTCTACCAGCAGCACAGTGACGCCAGGCATCTCCGAAAGACGCCCCGCTATCGTCGCCCCGGCCGAGCCTGCACCCACTGAAAAGATTTTGACATTCATTGAATATTCATGGTTTTATCCACACACACACAAATTCCAAATGTTTGTTTTCTTTAACGACAGCTCTATAATAAGTTCGTCTGCGTCAAAAGAGAACCAATGATTTGTCATCTATCTCTATAATTAATCATATTCAGAGTTATTTTAATTTACATAATGAGGATTGGTATGGGTTTAAAACGTAATGTTTTTATATGAGTTTTAGCAATATTTAGTTCCGTTTTGCCACAAAACTAGAGAGAACAGATAGACGGTGAGGGGAATAACAAATAGATAAAAGGAGAAACAAAATCAGAGAGAGAGAGAGAGAGAGAGAGAGAGAGAGAGAGAGAGAGAGAGAGAGAGAGAGAGAGAGAGAGAGAGAGAGAGAGAGAGAGGGAGTGTAACGGTGAACTACAGTGTGAATAACACCAAATAAAATCCATAGACCACCATATTGTTGTACTGCAACACTTACTGCTACATGCAATGTTTCAATCAATATATACACTATAGGTGTAAATGCTACAACCACAACCGCCCTTGACAACACCAGTACCGCACAAAAATGGGCAAGTTTATTAAATGTGTATGACATCTCGCATATCTGTCATTATTTATTTTGGCACACAAACACTGGTTCATATCAAACCACAGGAAACTGTTGATCAAATAAAACAACGCATTATGAAAAGTCATACAATAAAAGACAAAAGTATAGCTCAGACAAATAAAACGTATATCACACAGTGTTTGTGATGGTGATGGCATTAATCAGAACCTCCAATCGAGGCGTCGTGGTTAGACCATCGGGTATATAGGCTGGTAGGTACTGGGTTCGGATCCCAGTCGAGGCATGGGATTTTTAATCCAGATACCGATTCCAAACCCTGAGTGAGTGCTCCGCAAGGCTCAATGGGTAGGTGTAAACCACTTGCACCGACCAGGCCATCGGTCAACAAGCTGGTAGGTACTGGGTTCGGATCCCAGTCGAGGCATGGAATTTTTAATCCAGATACCGACTCCAAACCCTGAGTGAGTGTTCCGCAAAGCTCAATGGGTAGGTGTAAACCACTTGCACCGACCAGTGATCCCTAACTGGTTAAACAAAGGCCATGGTTTGTGCTATCCTGCCTTTGGGTTTCCTCTCAAAATCTGTTATTTAAGGTTATATGTTTTCAAATCGAATATAGCAAGCATTCTGAGAGTACTGCTAAAAAAATGACATATCCTTTACTGGGACCAAAACATTTTTGTATCTCATAAATTCAAGGGCCATAACTGTAAAACAAAACAAAACCTACATCGCCTTGAAATTCAAACTTGATCCGTAGCAGTACATGATAAACGTATATACAAAATTTCAGCTTAAAACCTTGAGGCATTGTGAAAAGTACGGAAAACAAATTTTCGTATCCCTTAAGATCAACGACTATAACTGTCGAAAATGGTAAATCACAATACAAATTAGATTTAATCTGTAAACGTATGTCATTTTAATTTCAGCTCCCAAAAAAATGAGGGAAAATATAAGTAGGACAGATGGACAGACAGTCTGACAGACGGACAGAAAAACAGAGACGAAACCTAGTTTCATTTGGTTGGAACGGTAACAATTGCATGCCTATTATGTAGTCGTACGTCGATCGCAGTTCGAAGCTGGCATCAGGGCAGTCGATTAACGATAACGAGAGACGTAAAGTCAGTGATGCGGTTAGTAGGAACAACCACAGATGCATGTTTGCAATTCTGAAATGTAAAGAAATAAAGCAATAATTTTTTTTTAAGAAGAGGTTAATTGCGATCAGTGTTATGGCTGTCATACGTACGATTTACAACAAATTTCACAAAGCCGCCAGTGTGGTATTCGTGATTAATAATTAAAATGTTCCGTGTGGCGGCAGTACTCATGACGGCTGCCATCACAGTCAAAGACCAACCTATGTTGTTTTTTATAACTTTTTTTGTGGCAATTCCTGATAACCAGACAGGTGGCAAATATTTCCGCTCTAATACCACAGCAATCCTATGTTTGACGTCAAATACCTTTACATCGATCATTTTCGAGCTAACTGATTAAACAAAATCCACATATTAATCACTAATACACATACTACAGAAACATCCAACAGCACCAACATTCAGCTGTCTGGTTGTCAGGAATTGCCAACATAATACATAGTTTGGTCTCTGACTGTAATGAGAGCGTATTTATGTCCAAATGTCCGTCTAGCTCTCTTACAGCCAGAGTACTCGGGCTACGCCCCGCTCCAAAACAACAGGCAGCTCTTCAGCGTTCCGAAGCACGAGTTTTACCTGCCGCTTTGAACTAACCGCACAGAGGAGGACTTCCCATTTTCAACTCGAACTCCACCAACAAACCCCCCTCGCTCAAAATTGTATGTTGAAATCATTTCTTTTAATATTATTAAATAGTCCGATCCTCTCTTCTGCCTCTTATTTATTTTTGGACTGTAACTTTTAATTTAATTTAAATTCTATTAATTTTTTTACTAATTGCTATTTTCAAAAGTCTTCCCATTTTCAATTCGAACATCCCCCCCCCCCTCCCCATCCCCAGTCAGGCCACCGATCTTATCGGAGATCGGAATCGGGATGGGCATGTTCGAGACAACCACTTGAGGATCTTGACTTGTTATTCAACGAGATGGTGTTCAATGACACATGTCATACAAATTGTTATTTCAGATATCTGAACAACAACTATTGGAAATTTGGTCATTGACTTTCCTATACGTGCATATATACCTCTCGCACTTTCTGTCCGTGTCGGTCTCTGAACTAACCGCACAGAGGAGGACTTTGCATTACACAAAGTCATGCTTGTGGGCGAGTCACCAGCTTCGTGTGTTACCGTCCGGCGGTTAGGCGTCTACCATTAAGGGCTGCTGCTATCCAACATAGACAATCCGAATACAGATTCATCGGATTTAAAAAATCATTTCGGCAAAAGATTATGAAGCCATCACCTGGGCCCCGTTTCACAAAGTGATCTTAGCCCTAAGATCACCTTATGTGCATAGCTACCTTATGCACTAAGGTGATCTTAGTGTAAAGATCGCTTCGTGGAACGGGGCCTAGGACAGTAACGGCCTCTGTCTACCGACAGTACACCCCCAACCTCGACGTCACGAACTTCATAGGGACACCATAGACAACGACCTTTCCAACAACCTTTCCTCCGGATTTAGGGC